>PVKC010033701.1:0-13908 GCA_004027635.1 Crocidura indochinensis | reverse complement strand
TGGAACTGAGGTGGACTGAGGACTTTTTGGTGATGGGAGTTCCCCTGATTTTATGTTAATGTGCACCTAAAATATGATTGCCAACGATATGTAACCCAACATGTTTAAAAATAAAAATTATATTAAAAAAAAAAAAAAGAAAATCAGGCCACTGTAGCTAGCAATCTTGGTATTTGCGCAGGTCCTAGGATAAGGCCTAGGATAGAGTCTTTAAGGTTCTAGAGGTACTGTTCCACCATTGTTGGTGTGCTCAGTTTTCTGTATCATGTGCTCCATGTTTTTGCTCGTTCCCTAAGCCAAAGTCTAGGAAATTATGGTTCCAATGGTTCTGCTCAGTCTCTGTTTTCAGAATTGGTCCTCTGTACTAAGAAATCCTGATTTTTGTAAGAGACCTGGGCCATAGCCTAGGGTAGGATTTTCCTTAATGGTCTCAAGGTAAGTTCTGCCCAGTCACAGTTGTCAAAGTCTGTTTTCTGTAGTTAGTGCTTTTATTTTTCATAGTTCAAGGGACAATATATCTTCTGATTTACACTTAGTGTTAGGTGATGTGATAGGACCTCCTGGTCTTAGGTCAAGTTGTCATTTCCTTGCTGTCTTCGTTGTCATATTAACAGAGTTATTCCCATTCTTTTAATATAAATTGGACACAATTGCCTTATATGAATAAAATTATATAGGAATAATATATTAAATGAATGATTTGATAAATTGGTGTTAATAAATGCATTAACATATGTATATACACAAAATATAGTTTCTATTATAATAACTTTAGAGTGGAATAGTGATTTGATTGAATAAAAAATTTTTGTCCTACAAAAATAAATACCTAGAAACTCTCTTTGAGTGCTTTCCTAACATTCTAAGATAATAACCACCTTTGAAAAAAACATTAATTTGTTTGATTCCTGGGGGAGCATGTACTCCCTTAAAAATAATAATATTCTTATTTATCCCAGAATACCTGAGAGAATGACTCATAAGGCAAAAGTATTGAGAAAGTTTGATTTAAAAAATAGTCAAATCTAAAAACAATAAAGCAACCTGAGATAACATTATCAAGATTTGAGGTTTGGGAATATTTTTCTGTTTTGATCCTTTAACAGTTGCACTGGTCATTCTGAAATAAGTCTAGACTACAAACTTAATTTAAGTGTTTATCTATAAATTTAGAGTTTCAAAGAGTCTTAGTGGAAAAAGAAATAAGGTATACAAATAAAGTCTGTATTATGAGGATGGGAGTGAGAAACTATCTCTTGCCACTAGCAAATTCTAAAAGTTGAATGAAAAAAGATGAAAGTCCATCATCACAAAATATGGCATGATAGAACTTTCTACTTTTCAACCTACTTTTCGGAGCAGACCATAGCATGACAGCAAATACATTGAATAACTATTGCCAGACAATAACACGTCTTGATACGTTTTGTCACATTCTAGTCATGTTGCTAACTTCATATTTACAAGCGAATTGTTACCTTGAAATATAAAACACTGGCATTTAGAGAAACACAGAAATTGTTCACTTCCCTAGAATTTTGCATGACAAATTAGTACTATGCTTTAGCTCTAATAAATGTAGCTATAGCTGACTTTTTATAAACATTCTTGAGATGTTCTTCTGAAGTAGCTTTATTTTGGCACCCTACTCTTCCTGCTTAAACAAATGAAAAGGTTGGCTGATACTGTCAAAATACAGCACTTCTGGTGAACGAAGAACAATTTATTAAAATAATGTATTGATGTGATGTCATACAGCACAAAATCATATTTTCGCAGAAAAAAATATTGCCCTAAGCCAAGATTATTTTACTTTAAAAGGAAAATTATTGCCGTTTTAGATTCTCAAAGTAATATGATGTGGTTCAGACCTTGGTCTTTCAGAGACTCAACAGGCAACTTTTAAAGTAACATGATATGTTAGGTAAAGAAGACATTATATAATTAACAGGTCTTTGTGTCTGTAAAAATAAATTAACTGAGAACAAATTCTGGATATCTTTTGATAAAATATAACTTACCTCTGTAAGAAAGCAAATATGATTTTCACTAGCGATATGAAGCTTATATTAATGTAAAGTTAATGTGACAAAAACATGTCACTTCACTTCTCTCTGTCTCTGTGTGTGTGTGTGTGTGTGTGTGTGTCTGTCTGTCTTTCTCTGTCTCCCCTGCACCCTGTTTAAAGTCGTGGTTTTTCAGAGCTGACCATTTCCCGTCCTAGTCTTAATCTTGTCCTTTGTCACAGCACTGCACTTTTTCCTCTAAGGTTTTAACACTAAAACATGGGGAGGTGAAGCCATGGTTCAATTCAATTTATTTTTATATTGCTCTCATACAAAGTCTCTTCAAAACGTTTTACAGTAAGAGATAAAATAATCATATAACACTTGCCCATATTCGAAACAGCAGTGATCTCCCAGACAGCAAGAGGGTAAATCTGTGCAGTTATGGGTCAAAGTCCTTGGTGATGCACCCTCGTTTAGAAACCATATAAATGAACATTTCAGCAGAGAGACATGGCCATATAATATCATTCTACCAGCCCCAGGTTCTCAAGGGAAAAGTAAGAAGCTTCATTCTTCTATTCAAATAAAACATTATCTCTCCTAAACCTGCAGTGATCTCAACTGGTTACCAGTTTCCTCTCATATGCAAAACTGAAGAGCCAAAGCACAGAAACATGTTTTCTTTCTATTGTTGCCAATTACTTTAATCACATATGATTTATGGCTTCCTGAAAAGCAAGTTATTCTGGGACACCTCTTTTCCTTGTCTGGTTTCCATATTTTGGACCCAAGAGGTAAAGGAGAAAGACTGGTGGAAGACTGAAATGGGTGTCATTTTTTTAAATTCATTTTAAAGCACAGAAGAAAAAAAATGCTTACACTTAAAACTTGAAGCCCCAGAATAAATCAGTGGCAGTCTGGGGCAGAAAGAAGGATAAGGGAGGATGATGTAGAAAGAATTTCATCTGCTTGATAAGGCAGATGAAATTAAATAATAATCCCCCCTTTAAAATGAAAAGGCACAAATAACAACTGGAAGGGCAATGAAGAAGCCAATATTGGTACAAGGATATTAGATTAAGTTGATATATTAAGATTGCATAGAGCCTTTAATTTACAGAATGGTTCTTTTGGAATAGATATCAGAGAACTAGAGATGTAACTTCTCTCTTAGAGCAAAGATATAGCCGGTATGGAAAGAAAGTAGAGTCAGCAATTGAAAGCTACCACACTTGCACACTTGATTTTTAAGAGCATATAGCAATCTAAAATACCCAGGGACCTGTAAAAGTCATTGTCAAAAAGGAAACTAATCTCCTCCCAAAAAGCTCCACCTCCTTCATACACTCTTTTCAAGCAGGACACAGATTGGTTCTCTATGAAAAGTATTTCTTCCTTGAAATGTGAAAAATAAAAAATAAATAAGACCTCTGACTTCAGGAGAATTCATAGTATTCATATCAATAAAAACATTCCAAATGTAGTTGTTTAGGAAACATGTTTCTGGAAAGATATGAACTATGGTCATATTTTACATCTTTAATAGAGCTACATTTTTAATACATAATAACAAAACAGAATATATTGTAATGCATTTTTGACCTTTTAATATTTCTGTCACTGTTTGTCAGAGTTGAGAACTGCTCTCTATCCTGAGGTGATGGATTATTTAATTAACCATTGACCTTTTCCCAACATTTGTTGACAATAAGCACAGTCCTGTGAAAGCTGTCTGCTTTGGATACTTTGGTCAGTTCTACATTGTTTATCAATAACAAAATGCCATTTTTCATAACAGATCAAATAATCATATTACTTTTTGCGATTTATTTTTCCAAACATATTGTAAATGATTTTATGTATGCTTCCTTTTAACTATTTTTAGAAAAGAACAATAGTTTTATTATTATTTTTCTAAATAAATTTTATATCAAGGCATACGTCTCTGATGGAATTTGATTAATTATCTTCTAGAGACATCATGCTTTTGGTTATTAATATTTTTGAAAAATTGACAGTAGCTAATTTATAACAAAATGCACCTATTAGGTTCCAAAAGTGATTATCTTTTTCTCATTAATATTATACCCTAAAAGTTCAAATTATCTGGAGCAGGGAATGATCATACAGTAAGTAGGACATATGCCTCACATATGACCAACCAAGGTTTGATTTTCATCATCCCATGTGGTTCTCTGAGCATGCTCGGAGTGATTCCATGTGAAGATCCAGGAATAACCCCTGAGCATCTCTGTAACCATCTCTGTAACCCAAAAACAAACAAAACAGTTTAAATTATCTTGCATTTTTCAAAGAAAATGTTCTCTATTTAAGATAGATAAATTGATGAATAGATTAACTAGACATTGATATTTGTCTAGCTAAATAATAAAATTGCAATTTAAAAAATTAGCAAATTGTTTCAGTATTTATGATAAATCATCGATGAGGACCCCTTCCATATTCCTTCTTTTATGCTTTATCCTTCTAGAAATTCTTATATGTAAAGAAAGACCCCAGGGGTAAGGCTAGGAATATTACAAGCACAGGCCAGTTTTTTGTTTTTTTTTATTTTTATTTTTTTTGTTTATATGATATTAAAATGTAATTACTTCTTCAAATTACAATTTGTATATGATATTAACATTTAATTACTTCTTCAAATTACAATTATACACACAGAATTATCAACTGTAGGAACCATGTAACATGTTCTTTTTTTTAGGTATCACTCAAAAGGATAACTTCTTCACAAAGTGACTGAGAATATTGTGAGTAATGGGAATATCAGCATTTCTGAGACATCCTGTCCATTCTTTCTACTGAGAGTACAGTCGAGAAAGTGGGCAAAGATGGTTCTGTTGACACTAATTCCCTGTTCAACCATCATTACAAGGCATTTGCTATAGTGAAGGTAAAAATACAGTTTGTCTGGAAAGGCAGTACTTACTGAACTAGGCAGCAGAGAAAAAATAAATATAACTAGAAGAATTTTTATGTTTATTAAGTAAAGCACAGGCCAGTTTTTTAAAGAGAATGTTCCACTTCTGAAAACAACAAAAAAATAAAAACTTTACTTCCAAGATCAAGCACTGTAATACTTCAGAGAAGGTAAAAGTTTTCAAAAGGTCTGGATTAAACTCTTACTGTTAGCACTCTGAGCATTATGTGCTCAACCCTCAAACACTTGAGTTCTAAGTTAATTGAGGTCACATCATACTGTAAAGAATGTGGAAGTTATGGAGTCTTGAGTTAATGGTTATAGTTACATTCCTTTCTGAGTGAGTCTGTGTGCCATATTTATTTTCTATATACCCTCAATTATTTATCTATAAAATGCTCTCTCTTCTGTTTGTCATAAATTGGATATTACAATATATTCAAATTTCTGGAGAGTAGTAAAAATTTAATAAAATTAGGGTGACCTAATTTCATAAGGAATTTTCTAGTTTGTTGTGTAGAAAGGACCATTACCTTTACAGTATAAGATACAATTTACTAGGGATATTTCAGCAACAACTGAAGTCCATTTTTATCTCCCTAGAGTTCCAGTGTAGAGACTTGACATTATGGAAGCATATTGTCTTCATTAGTTTATGTTAATTTTTAATGTAACTGTTAATGTAAAATGATATATATAGAGAGAGGACAGCATATTATAAGCATCTGTGCTCATGTACATACACACACATACAGAGGAGATTTAAGAGTAATAGTTTTAACTCCAAAAATATAAAGTAACATTAAGCCCCAAATATGTATCATTAAATAACATATTTATTATAATAGCAACATTTTATTTTAAAATGTCTTTGGATCTCAGCCAGCGGTGCTCAGGGGGTTACTCCTGGCTTTTGTGCTCAGAAATCTCTCCTTGCAGGCACAAGGGACCATATGGGATGCCTGATGCTGGGATTTGATCCCTGGATTCAGTCCTGTATTGGCTTCATGCAAAGCAAACATCTTACCACTGTGCTATTTCTCTGGCCTGCAACATTTTCTAATATAATAAGAAAAGAAAGTGAATTCTTAAAAGGAGAGAAATTTTGGAATGAGTAATAACATGTAACTATTGATAAAGGTATTAAATTGTGATTAAAATTAAATTGTAGAGTTATAAAATTATGTCTAATAGAAGAATACCTGGAAGCTACCTTTGTGTTACTTTTTATGTATATATTAATTATCCTATATCTTCTGGTATTTATTGATTTCTTTCTAAATATAAATAACCTATCACTTGTTAGAACAGAATAGTGCAGACACATCATCAAATATCTAAGTGGTTAAGTTGTATGTTTGATTCATTGGTGACATTAATGTAGTATTATGATGGATATTTATTAATACGTACATCACCAGAACACAGACTCTCTAAAACATCTCTGACAGTTGTTGCCCTTTCACATCAATGTCAGTCCTTACCAGAATCACAAGTATGGACAAATGTGACAGGAGAGGCTGTACCAATTATAGATGAAGGGATAGCATCTACTCCCACCATTTGAAGTGATTTATTTAGCCATCCTTCTGCATTTGTAGGCAGCAGATTGTAGCTGTTTATGAAGTGACAAATGGTATTCCATGACATTGAATGACTTCTCTAATCAATTTTACTTGTCTAAAAGGTGGTCATGAATCGTAGTCAACATTGACTGCCATAGATTAAAAAGTTTTAGCTTCTTTCACATATTACATTAAAATACATATAATTAAAAAAGTATTCCCCCAAAAAAGAAATAAAATAAATAAATTAGTTTTAACAAGGAGTACTTTTTGAGGGGAATTTTTTTCAAAGAAGATCAAATTCACAATAATTTATAAGTATTTTATAGCAAGATTTTTTTCCTTGAGAAGAATTTTGTTTTCTTACTCAAGTTTCAGTCCTTCAGTTTTGTTTTGGGTAAAGGTAAACACATTTTTTTTCTGGTGGAAACTAAAATAATTTAAATAGAGGTGCCAGAAATAAATAAGGTAACTTATACAAAAATCCCATGGACTTAAAATTCTATATATAACATTACTTAGCAATTATTATTTAGGTCTTATTAAGAAGACTCTAAGTGTTTACAAGGATAAACTTAATTGAATTAATTATAAAATTAGAAATTATATCTATTATGCACAGGCTCAATCATACAATAAAAAGTCATTTGCTTACATACTGCATAAATATAAGTACTGTAAAACTGTAAAAATGATATATTTTGCCTTACATATTGCTAGTATAACCAAAAAAATCACAGACTATATTAACCTCGCAAAATGTATTAATATACATATTTCTATATAAGAGATATAGCAATTTACTTAATTAATTCAAACCACTACTATAAGTCAAGAATTATTTTTTCCTATCTCTGTATTATTCAAATTTATTAAACAATATTTTACATTTGTTTGACACCAAGTCAAACTTAGGACTCCTAAAGAACTGCTGCAGCTTTGGAACTGTTATGCTTTCTTGGACTTTAATCATTTTTGGCAAGGCTCCACTTCCTGTCAGAAAGTGAAACAGCTTTGGAATGTCATTTTCACGAAAGAAAACAGAGAGAATCCAAGAGGAAGTTCCCCTCCACTCCAGATCCCCTAAGATACTCAAACACACTCACAGGAGGGCTGGAATACATCAAACATTAGGAGAGGGAAAAGGACACAATTTTCCCACATTAAAATACATGGATAGAGTTGAACTTCTGCTAAAAATAGTTCCCATGACTAATCCTATTAAGTTTAAAAAATTGGGCAGTATCTTATTAGAAGCAGAATTATTCCTTGCCATCGCACTGTGCTGCTGAGCCCCCAGCCCCCACTCAAGGTGACAGCCCTTATGTTAGTTAGGGCATAATATTTCCCTTTGAAATAACATTATGAGAAAAGAGAGAGAGAAAGCCTTACAGGACATCGCTTTTTATTCTGATATCAAAGAAAACCAAAAAGAAGATACAGACATCAAAATCATCTTAAATAACAAAAATTCTAAAAAAGCACTATGGTGTCCTTCATCTGCAATATTTTTCCACTCATTCTTGGACTCAGAGTCCCCAGAGAGCAATAGGATTGTAGAAAGTAAACTGGGTTTACTCAGAATTACACCACTTCAAGACCTAGACTATGCAAAACAAACTATATATATATATATATATATGTATATATATATATTAAAAAGTATACTATTTTGGACTTGCAAATCCCAAATTGTTGTCTTATGTGACAACCATACTAATGGAAGATGGAGGAGGAAAAGATGAAAATGCCCGATGAAGCTGAAATCTTTTTAACCAAATATGTATAATGTCACATGACAGAAAGGAACCATCACCAAGTATTCCTTCCATCACACAGTATGCACTCTGATCAGTGTTACTTTGGTCCTTTTAAAGGGGAGATATGGGACTATAAAGGAAGGAGTCATTAGGTACCATAATATTGGCATATGTTAGCTAAGTGATTAGCAATGGTGAGGTTCAGCTGCAATGAAATCGAAACCCAGCTGATGCCATTAACACACTGGATCTAATGAACCCCATAGACCACATTAAAGCAGAGGAAGCAAAATGACAATTGGAGAATGACTTTTAATGAAATCATCAATCCAAAAAAGGAGTGAGGCAAGATGTCATCTAAGAAACCTTTGTGGACCATGTGACAATCACTTACTAGTTTTAAAGGACAGATGGTAAGCCATTCCTGATTATGATCAGATATTTTGGAAATTATTTATCATTTTAAAGTAAAAGAATCCATCCTTTTACTGTTACTGTATGTGCACAAAGTGAATTGGCCAATTGGTTGAGTTTTCCATATTGTATATATATATATATATATGTATATGTATATGTATATGTATATGTATATATAGTACGTATTAAGTCATATTTGTATAAGGAAAAGTTCTTTTTATAGTATTTAAATTCATTTGTACATGCTTAAGTTATTCCATAATTCAAAATTACTTAGGCATTGGATTTTATCATAGGGGTCTCAAACTCAATTTACCTGGGGGCTGTAGGAGGCAAAGTCAGGGTGATCCTTGAGTGCAAAGTCAGTAGTAAGCCTTGAATATTGGGGGGGGGGGTGTGACCCAAAAAACTAAAACAAAACAAAACCAAAAAAGATTCCTCTAAGGCAGGGCCACAAAATGTTGTACGGAGGGCCATTAGCAGCCCTCGGGCCGCAAGTTTGAGACCCCTGGAATTTCATTAATTGTGCTGACCCAGAAATCCATCAAAATATTCTCTTGTTCACAGAGGATTCTGATCACTTTTAAACTGATCACAGTTTTCCGTCTCTTCCATATATCATAAGTTTTAGCTTAATAACTACATAAGCACTTATGTAATTTTTTTGTAGTTTAATAAATTATAGCAACTCTCAGGTTAACAGGAGACAGAGTGAGTAGTAAAGAATCCATTTCCCTGGGGCCAGAATTGGGCACAGTGGTAGGGCCTCTGCTTTTTATGTGACCAACCCAGGAAGGACCTGGGTTCCATCACCGGCATCCTGTATGGTTCTCTGAACCTGCCAGGAGCGATTTATGAGAGCAGAGCCAAGAGTAAACCCTGAGTGCCACTGGTGTGACCAAAACAAAGCAATAAAAAAATCCAATTCCCCAATAGTTGGTCTATTTTAGATATTGTCCATACCCTCATCATTCTCTAAATGATTGAGGTAAACAAAGGTATCTCATGATCAAAGAATGAGGCAGGGGAATTAGGAGTGAAGGGTGGTTGAGGTGAAATTAATTTTGCTCAGCCAAACTATGCAAGTCAAGATGATTATAAATAATTTGCTAAATATATTTTTAAATGTAGTTCCCGTCACATGGCCTGAGTTAGCTCATAGTTCTACTAATTTCTAATAGTCAACTTCTATTTTTCCATGACAATGCTAGATGGGATGGGGAGACTAGTGAGGAATTAAGATAGAAGAAGAAGCCACTATTTTCCTGATTTAAAAAAAAATGGCTTGGCACCTCCAGCGAACTCCAAAATAAAATAATCTCCAACAATACTTCCTTGTAGTTCAGTCTGGGTTTAAATCTCTGGTTGCATTCTCAGAAGCAGGTGAAAGGCACCATTACCCTTTCTGTCTGAAATACAGCATCCCAGTGCCAAGCCCTATACCATACAACAGAACAGCCCTGTGCCGAGATTTAACCTTATCAAATTTCCAAACCACAAAATTTGTTTCATATCTACAGAACCTGGACTATGCAGTTTCATGAAAACTCAGCATTTTTTTTTACTACTGTTAGCCCAGTAGTGTCACAGGTAATTTTATGGGAAATTTACCATGCTCAGTGAACCTAGACAGTAACACAAGAAAACTCTACTAGCATCAAACACAGTTCAGTAAATCCTTAGGCACTTTACTACCTCAATGGAGAGATATAACAATCATTACAAATTGACTTTTGTTGATCTAAGTTTTGAGAATTTTATTTGCCTTTCTGTTGTAAGACACACGTGAAGTATATGTGTCTGTGCCTATATGGAGACAAGCTTATGGTAGTGGGTGTGAAATTGAGGACAGTGGTGAAAAAAAGTCACATTAATGGTGTTTGAACATATAATGCCTGAAACTTTGGAAATCATGAGCAACTTTGGTAAATAATAGTGTTGTAATGAAGACTAAGAAAATAGAAGAGGGCCAGAGAGATAGCACAGAGGTAAATCATTTGTCTTGCATGCAGCTGATTCAGAATGGACTGTGGTTTGATTCTGGCATCCCATACGGTCTCCCATGCCTGCCAGGAGTGATTTTTGAGTGCAGAGCCAGGAGTAACCCCTGAGTCCTGCCGGGTGTGATCCAAAAACAAAACAAAACAAAAAATAGAAGAAAAAATTAATAAAAGCAGCAAAAATATAGTCTTTCTTCCCCTAAATCCTAAAATTCGGATATTGCAAAACTCAGGTTTGTTTTCTAGTTTTTACATTCATCCATGAGTTGTCTCATGAGTTAATAACCTTCAGCATTGACTTTCAATGACTATACAAAGTTTGACCTTTGTCTAAACTATTCAAAAACAAACTGGAATTACTGTGTCCTGAAAGCTCCATGATCCAAGAGAAATGAGTTCAAGCTTCCAGAAACTTTGTAGAAAGAAGCTATTAAAAAAAAACAACAAGCAAACAAACAAAAACAAACGATGAAATTAAATCATTTAAGACAAGAAACATTCACTTGAAGGGCTGCAATTTTATAAGGCATTATAAAAAGTTTTAGGACACCATGACCCAATCTCAGAAAACTTCAGATTTCTGTTCAAAGAACCAAAATTACAATAGTTAATTTAATTTAAAAGTTTCTCATAAACCAAATAATTATCACTTTAAAACCCAGAATATATA
Organism: Crocidura indochinensis; assembly: GCA_004027635.1. Taxonomy (NCBI): domain Eukaryota; kingdom Metazoa; phylum Chordata; class Mammalia; order Eulipotyphla; family Soricidae; genus Crocidura; species Crocidura indochinensis. The sequence goes on along the minus strand of PVKC010033701.1, from coordinate 2,546 downwards.
TCTGACTTAAGCTATTTTCTAAGCTATGATTTGTATTCACGTGTTCTAATTCTTCTAGGTCAACTAAGTAACCACTAGCATCTAACTAATTTATCTCTGCTTTAGTTTTATTTCTTTGAATTGTGTTAATCATTATGGTGTCCTCTAATGGAAACTACAAGGAATAAATGAAATAATGTACATTGAACAATAAAACATTGTCTAGTATAGAAAACCCACAACAGATAACAGATATCACTGGTTATAATGACTTGTACCAGATATAGTAAATGTTTTCTGTGTTATAGAAAACTTAATTTCTGATTTGGGAACCAATCCCCCTTCTCTTTTTCCTATATACATACAAGCTTACCTCTGGTACAAATTTTACTATGAGCTTTCCTAAGATCCTCCTTAATATTACTTGTTTGTCTTGTTTCTTCCCTCTATTGGATTCATTTCTTCATTCATTGACTATGAGACCTAGTGTCTCTAAATCCAATAGTCAGGCATTGCAACCTAGAATAACCTTTTCCACAACATAAACTTTTCTAGGTTTATTGGCTAATTGAGTCCAGCAGCAGATAATGTCAACTATTTCCTTACTTTTCTGGTTGATTTGTGTTGGTTTCTCTGCAAGCCCAGCACCTCAGCCTAAAAACCCAGCTTGATGAAGAATGCCTGTAGGGGGATAGTCACCAAAGATCGACTCTGATGAACAGCTTGCTATAGCTCTAATGGTACGGCATATAAAATGCATCATACATTAAATTTAATGTTACCTCATTAGTCTTAATTAGGTTCCTACATTATACCAGGATTATGGTTTCTCCGTGTTTATGTTTTCTCCTAAAAAGGAGTTTATCCCAGATAATACTTATGTGTACTTTTTAAACCTTTCAATAAAAATGTCCAGTAATGGATTAATATCAATAATGTTGGTCTTCTAAAAATAATACTCAAAGAAAGACAAACTAAATTATCACTTGTATATGGAGTTTCCTGTCATGCATAAGGCTATAAAAATAATCCTTATAACAAGAATAAACTTTAAAACTATGATCATTAGCTCACCAAGAAAGTAATTGATCTATTATTTTCTTTATTCCCAATTGTATGGTTATGTTAATATGCGCTATGTTCTTCTTCAGAGAAAAAATAGTTATTTTCTGCTCATCTCACCCTATTTAACAGTTTAGCTTCTGCTTTTATTACCAACTACCATGAAGATAGATCACATCCAGAGTGAACAGATAGCTATTAAAAAAAAGAATTGAGAAATCATCAAGAGTAGTTATATTTTAATAATAAATAAATTGATGCCCAGAAGTTTCAGAAGTTGTGAGAGTAAAAGAGGCAAGGGTAGACCCTTATTAGAAATCAGATATTAGAAACCTTAGTGATCTGTGGGTTATATATTTCAGAATAAATTGTATTCAATGTTTTTAATTTAAATGACTTAAATTGAACTGTTCCAATTCTGAGTTCACATGTTTATGCAATCACTACACCTGTCTGAACAAACTAAAATATTTGTTTCTTGGTTAATTTTTTTTTGCACTTTCGGGGGGAAATTTATTTGAAGAATTATGGACAAATATTCTTGGCTAAATTTTTAAGATATAATGTATCTATAAAAAGGTATTAAAAAATCAGGGGCTGGAGAGATAGCATGGAGGTAAGGTGCTTGCCTTTGATGCAGAAGGTCATTGGTTCGAATCCCTGCATTCCATATGGCTCCCCGAGCCTGCCAGGGGCAATTTCTGAGTGCGGAGCCAGGAATACCCCCTGAGCACTGCCGGGTGTGACTCAAACAAACAAACAAAACCAAAAAAAACTAAAAAACAAATCAGATCTATAAGAAGAATACATTTCAGTTCTTCATACAGTGAAAAGTTGATGGTACAGTATATAATCCACAACTTATTTTTTATTTTAGCATAAGCTTTAAATGGATACTAAGCAATGAAATTTTGTAAACTCAAAAAAAAACAGTTTTTTCCTCTGTTAGAATAGCACATCATTATTTCTTACCTCTTTTTCTATTTATCTGCTTTTCTATTTAGTTCCCATGACCACCGAACAATTGGAAAGTTCTGACTTATAGACACTGTACCACAGATCTTTTCTAGGAGAAAATATCAAAATTCAGAAGTGAATAAAAGAAGCAACAAAGAAAAGAGAAAAAAATTGAGGTGTTAGAGATAATACAGTATTTGCCTTTTGTGTGGACACCCGAGGTTCAATCCCTAGAAAACCCATTTGGTCCCCCAAGTTCTCCAACAGTGATATTTGATCACAGAGTCAGAAGTAAGCCTTGAGCACAGCTTGGTGTAGGCCCAAAACAACAACACTTAAAATTTGACAGCCTCTTGAATCTGTGAGCTTAAAGATACATAGAAATGAAGAAAGCTGGAACTTGGAGTGAGCAAACATTATAAGGTCAAAAGAGATTTAGTAGTCAAATCAAATAACTCTAGACAATATCTACATACTCATTTCTTTTGTTTTATAAATTTTGTAAATTATGACCCATTTTCAAAAATACTTATATTCTCAATAAAAAA
>PVKC010033700.1:0-13880 GCA_004027635.1 Crocidura indochinensis | reverse complement strand
CCATATGTTCCCCCAAGCCAGGAGCGATTTCTGAGTGCAAAACCAGAACATCACTGGGTGTGATGTCACTGAACGTCACTGAGTGTGACCCCCCAAAATTAGATATCTAAATAAGTGTGCAGATATCTTTATAAATACTTTTCATTTTTTGAAAATTATATTTCATGTGCATAACTATGGTAAGCATTTTTGTACTTTATTCAATTTGGATATTCATCAAAATATCTACTGAGTATTTTAATAATTATAAGTGCATCCCAATTTCAATTTTATTCTATAAACTTTATATATTTATATAGTTTTCAGAATTTTTACCCACAATATTTTGCTTTTTTCTGTTATAATATAGAATAAACAATTAATTTATGCAATTAAGTCTATATACACTGCACATTTTTATTGAATCAATATATTATTTTCTTCTAGTACTAGCTGTTAGAAAAAGAGAACATGACTTTAGACAAAGTTTTACATATTAAACAATGATATAGGTAATCCAACATATAAATTTATACTCTTCTTAAATTCTTTGTAGCTTAATAGTTTAGAGATTTCTTCAGAAATCAATCATAGGAAATTTATCATTTATAGAAGTTTTTGCTTTATTTCAAGAAGGTAGTTTCTTAATCTACTATTTCTATATTCTTTTTCCTAATCACGGTTCTTCTTAATCACTGTCTATAATTCTGAAATGAAAGTTCTGGGAGCTTTAAAGTGTGTTATTAATTTAAACAAGACAGAAAAATTTTGAAAAGTACTAAGAGGAGAAATAATTGTATCTCATAGCAGGCAAACTACTGATTTATGAAATTCATTATACTTTTATGCTTAAAACAAAGATATGAAACTTTGTATTCAAATTATAGTTCTTTCTAGACCAAACTTATATGTAGATAAACTCCATAAAATAGTCATGTTAATAATCTTACACAAAGAGCAGAATCAATACAAAAGTGCAAGACATTTTGCTTTGTTTCTGTTATATTCTTTCATTTCCTTTCATGAGAAGGCAGAATTTACTAGAATAATTGAAACTAAATTATTCATGCTTTTCCTACTTAAGCTAATTTTTCAATAAAATAACTAGAATATATTAAATTTGCACATGCTTTATCTATGAATACAGATAGAAATGCAAAGTTATACCTTTATTGGAATCCATTTTTCTGGATATTCCAGAAGCTTTCTAAATATAATTTTTCAGTAAATATTTGTTTGCTGCCTAGAAAAAAATGTCCTGTGAGAACTATAAGGATAAAAAGATAATTCCATTCCTACCAAAAGGGAATAAAATTATAAAGCTTTATCAATTACAATAGAGCATTGTATTAAAAACACAGCAATAAGCAAAATAGAAAAATATTGCTGCAGAAAGAATTATGTACAAAACGCAATTGCCAGAAAATAGGGGAAAACATCACTATATGTTTAGAAAATACTGAGGAGGGGTAGGAGGGATGGTATAGTGGGTAGGACACTTGCTTGGCAAGCAGCCAATTGAATTCAATCTCTAGCTATCCCGTATGGTCCCCTGAGCACTGCCAGAAATAGTTTCTGAGTATAGAGTCAGTTGTAACCGCTGATTATTATCTAGTGTAGTTCCAAAACAACAACAGCAACAACTATACAGAGAATTCTGTTGGATTACATATAGTTTAATTCACTCTTCAAATTTATGTTGATTTTAGGATACTGGTCTAAAAAGGGAAGATAATCTAACTAAGATACTGTTTACATGAAAAAAAATCTAAGAGTACAAAGATTAAATATTTTAGAAACGTTTTGTTTTTTAGTTTTGCAATACACCTGGTTATATTCAGGGGATACTCGTGTCAACACGCTTAGAAATCACTACTAGCTTTGGGGACCATATGGGACCCCGAGGATCAAACTGCAGTCGTCCTATGTCAGCTGTATGCAAGGCAAACTCCCTACCACTGCGTCACCACTCCAGCCCCTAAATGTCTTAGACTCTTTAGATAATTTGTTATGACCTGATACATATGAATTTATGGACAAACTATAGCCAATATGGACTTTTTCCTGAAGATGAGGTCATCATTTCTAGAAAAATAAGGTACATTATTCGGAGTTTCAGTCAGATCACTAGTAGCAAGTATCAATTTTATGTTTATTATATCTGCATTATAATTTTCATGTTTTTGGCCACTCATGATTCACCTTTAAATGTTTCCATTACCAGTACCAGGTATTACAGACTTGTAAATTACTATAAAAGCTAAATTTTCGACTTCCTCTTCCCACATTGTATGGTCAGATTCACAAGCGGCAGAATGATCAACTGCCTATTGTAATTGCTGCCAATTTAAACTCTCCTGCTGACATTGCCATCAAATCAGTGCACACAAGAGACTAGTTCAATGAAAAGTATTGTACAAAATGCTCGCTTCTTAATGTAATTGCTACTCTTTACACTTATCATCAGTGTATAGTGGGGAGGAGGGATTGTGGGCAAGGTGGGTACTATAAACAGTAACTAAATTAGTACCACAAATAGGAAGTATGGAAAATAATAAATGTATAACAAAAGTATAGCAATAAAAGAAATAACAAATATAAAATAGGGGTCACAGTAACTGAAAATTGGTAACCACAAAGCAGTGATCATAGTCAAGAAAGAAATGTCATTAGAGGTTAGAAGGAGGTAGAAGCTTATACTGACAAAATCGTCAAGGACTTGAACTTTTGGTTCTCTAGTTTTAGACTCAAAAGTTTATATATTCATTTCTTCATAGATTTCACCAATTTCCAAATATTTTTTTTGTAAAAGGAGTAGATTAAATATATAAGGATAAAGAATGGAATTCAGTAACATTATATAAGCATAGTGAGTGCCATGATGAAATAAATGGATAACACAGAAAACCTGGGGAAAATACTGCTATAAAAACTATGTAATAGCCAAATTGTTCATCTTTGTACTTTCAATCATTGTATGGTTACAGACATAGCATTGTTAAATATGGGTCTGCTGTATGAAGATATAAATATATAGATATAGATATAATGTTCTGTTGCATGCTAAATAAACTTCAAACAATAATTTACTGAATTATTTTGTTGTTTGTAAATGGGAATAAAGTCAAAAAGAATAGGTGCTACAAATTTAGTAAAAGTGAATTTTTCCAATTTAGTTCACAGTTTCAGTTCGTTTTGCCCAAAGTACTCCACATGCATATACAACAGTTATTATCATATTTTTTGTATTTCTAGAGAGTAAAATTTTTGCAATTTTCTTAAAAATATACAAAGACATTAGTTTTGCTATATTTCATTTGGTCTTCAAGATTCAGTGTTTATCTTTCTCATCTAACTCTGTCACCAGAAAATGACCTGTATTGATTAAAAGACTGGCTCTTTTGCCTTTTGGCTTCTTATTGGATTTGGCCAAAGGAGAGCATCATTAAGAAATGTCAATAAGGATAAAAGGATAAGATCAGGAACCATGTACCTCTGGCACTTTCCCTGTAGGTCTCCTAGGGTTAGCTTTATTCTTGTTACAAGACCACATAAACTTACACTTCTGCTATTTTCATTTTCTTCTGAAGCCTAAGGGGAATACACAGTTTCTATTCCTAGCACACAATTAAAACATTGCGATTGTGATTTTCCTACATATTTCATAAATTATTTTCTATATTTTCTGCTTATTACTCATATCTATATGATATTTGTCCTTTTCATAGTCCTGATAAGTTACATGCAATTATACTTCATCTATTTTTATGGTGTGTATTTGGGCAAAATATTCAGTATCTTTGTAATTTACACTTTTAGTAAAATAAAAATAGCATCATTAGGGCTGGAGTGGTAGGCATATAGGGCACTTGCCTTACATGCAGCTGACTTGGATCAAAACCTGCTACCACATGAGCCACACCATGAGCCACACTTTTTACTGAGTAAAAAGCTAGAAATAAACTCTGAGCTGTGCTAGGTCTCTCCCAATTTTTTTCATTATTAAAGTGATGATAATTTTTATTAAGAATTTATTGTTTTGTTCCTTTATTTAATTTTTTACTTTGATAACTGAAAATGTTAAGTGATACTGATGTATAACATATTAAGATATATGAAAAATAAGTAGTTGTTGCTGATTAGAATAGAATAGATTTGTAGATACAAAAAAAGCTGTTGGAACTTTTCAGCAAAAGGTACAGAATAAAAAGAAAAGGGAGAAATAATATTTACAATTGGGAAATACACTGTTTCAAGCTCGATTATGAAGACTACCAATAACACTTTAAAGTCTCATTGAAAGTAGATACCTTTTATATGAATTCATGATTACTTTAATATGCATAATGGTATTTTAAATGTAATCTCACTCCAGTTATGAGATAGACAGTTAAACCCCAGCTGAGGACCTTTGGATTTTCTTTTTCCTTCTCTTCTCCAGGTGGTATCTGGTGGTGCTTTATTTGCTACAGATCCAAAGAGCTCAGTATTTCCATCTCAAGGAATGTTTTCTTCATGCCCTTGGGATATTTCAGGACTAGGTAATTTCTTTTTTTGCTTTATTACTTTCTTTACTTTCCAAAAGTTTATTACCAGTTATCCAAGGGCAAAGTGCTAAGTAAACTATTTAATCTGATTAAAGCGGTCACTTTTTATCCAATAAAAACAAGTAATGAGATGTCTGGGGGAGGAAAATAACAGCAGATAAAAGCAAGTCTCTAGCTAGGCAATTGTACAGGCATCTGCTTTCAAACAGATGAAAGGACAGTAGGAATCTTGCTTCTAAAGGAAACTCAGTATGACAGGATGTTGATGTATTTAAGGCAATTATTCAATGTATCTTTAAGGGGTAATAATACCCCCACCCCGTTGATCTGGCACACAGACAACCCTAAAACTGACAACTGCCCTCTAAGTATAAAAAGAAGAATCTGGCAGTTATTGGGGAACCTAGGGTAGAGTCCAGAGCAGAGTTTGTAAGCCTTTAGGGGTTTATGCATGGAGATAAAGAGTTAGGAGATGCTTTTTGCTCCATCTCTATCCCTATTCTCTCCCAAAGCCTGGACCTACAGACCTCCCCCTAACCTTCTCTGGCCAATGATTACTTCTCTCTGTCTCTCTTTGTTTCTCTGTCTATCTCTTTCTGTGTTTCTCTGTGTGTCTCTCTTTCTCTCACTCTGTCTTTGTCTGTCTCTGTCAGTCTGTCTCTGTCTCTCTGTCTCTGTCTGTCTCTCTGTCTCTGTCTGTCTCTCTGTCTCTCTCTGACTCTGTCTCTCTGTCTCTCTATCTCTGTCTCTCTCTGTCTCTGTCTCTCTGTCTCTGTTTCTCTGTCTCTGTCTCTCTGTCTCTGTCTCTCTGTCTGTCTCTGTCTCTCTGTCTCGCTCTGTCTCTCTATCTCGCTCTGTCTCTGTCTCTCTCTTTGTCTCTCTCTGTCTCTGTCTTTGTCTCTGTCTTTGTCTCTGTCTTTGTCTCTCTCTCTCTCTCCTCTCTCTCTCTCTCTCTCTCTCTCTCTCTCTCTCTTTCTCTTTGAGAAACTCCAGAGCAGCTACAGGCTTCAGACTGCAGACTGGAATACAATATATTTAGTTTCTATCTTTCACTTTCTCCTCTCTTTAATCCCAGACCACTTGGGCTACAGCAGTCCCTGGTGGCTATGTTTTGGCATCCCTGGGTGAGAATAATAACCCACCTGGCATCTGGGTCCCCTGGCCCTTGCAGTTTTGCCGACCTTGCTGCCTTGCAGACTAGCTGGCAGCTCTTGTACTGGCATCCTGAAAGGGTGAACATAATTGAACACTGTATTCTTCAAGGACTTAAAAAAGATGTAAGTAAAAAGGTTAATGTTGAAGAGAGAGAGGTTAAAGAAAGAGAAATGTATGAGAGAGAAATTTAAACAAAGAAAAAGAGAAAATGAACTCTCTCAAGGCTGCAGTCTCTGCTCAGGACTCTATCCTGGGCTTCCCAAATAACTGCCAGACTTTCCTTTTCATACCTTTTCAGTTACAGGGTCATGTCCAAGTCCAATGGACATTAAAGGGGTCCCAATTCAACTGCCATTACAGAGGGAATTATCATCACCTCTTAAAAGCACATTGACTAATTTCCTTAAGTAGAGCAACAACTGGAACCACTGGACACAGAGAGACCCAATGGCAGAGTACAGAGCAGCAAGCCCAGAAAAAGGACAAAGTGAGAGGTTCCAGCTACAGGCTTAAAACTAAGGGTACAATGGGTAGAAAAAGAAGTAGGGACAAGACAGGGCCATCAAACACTGTAGTTGACCAGAGAGAGACAGGACATAAAATGTTGCACAGAATGGCTAGCATTTATGAGTGACCTCATAAATAAGAAACCCATCTATTTGGACTTTATAATTAACTTAACCTTCTTAACCATATGAATTTTATATACTGATATTTTGTAAAATTCTCAAATCCACAATATCAAGAATAATTTACTTTTATGTTAACACCAGAGCCCCCAATCTATCTGTAAGCATCTATCTATATCTTTATATAGACCTAGTGATTTTATCCCTGAAGGCTTGTCTTGTTTGATAGCAGTGGATCTAGGGCTAATCTGCCTATGTTAGGAACTGAAATGCATGTTAACTTGATATGAAATGTGATCCTAAAAAAAAAAAAAAAAAGAAATGTGGCCCAAGAAATGCTTTATTGATTTTCACAGTTGTGAATTGGGAAGTAAAATCAGATATGTTAGACAACAATTAAAAAATGTATTTGCCCAATGTTAATATGTACCTAAAATACTACTTGTGAAAGATATATAAGTCAATATGATCAAAATTAAAATTAAAAAAATGAATTAAATGTAAGACTAAAAAATGTATTTGTCTCAAACCTGGAGTGATAATATAGTGGGTCGGACATTTGCCTTGATCATGGTTAACCTGCATTTGATCCTCAGTATCCTATATGGCCCCTCAAGCCTAGTATGAGTGAGTTATATGTGCAGAGCCAGCAGTAATCCCCTGAGTGCCAATGGGTTTCCCCTACCAAAAAAAACCCCATACAAACAAATATTTAGCCTCTACTTTTAAATCATGAAATCATAATGAATGTGTTGTTTTGTTTTTGAAGTAAGAATAATTTTATTTGGAGGTGCTGAACACACTCAGGAGAGAGCATAGGCTTTTCAAATGCAGAGAAAGCTCCAGCATATTTCCCAGAATTAACGTATGAAAGACCACATTTCAAGAGCAAAGATGCGGGAGATATGTGCTCGGACACCATTTACCCAGGTCACACATGTACCATGAATGTCTTTTTTAACTTAGCAATATAAAGAGTGAATATCATTGAAGGTCGTATAATTATTAGATTTTAGGGACTGCAGTTTTTGTTTCTGCCTTAAAAACACTTATTGTATGTAAAACATATAAAATGATTGGAAATGATCTCGAGAAATAGTGTGTAAAGCATATATGTTATTATGGTCAATATATGTAGAAATAGTCTTGACAAATGTGAAAAAATGTTGTAACCTAATAAACTGAATCTTGTGTATAAATAAAGTGATGTTACTCCAATTATATATGTTATATATATTAAGATATAATTAATTCTTATTAGTTTAATATGAATTACTAAGTTTTTTATGATTGGATTTTAGGAATAAAATGTTTTAAAACAAATCTTTTGGGGCTGGAACAGTGGCGCAAAATGGTAAGGTTTTGCTGGCGATAGCCTAGGACTAACTGACTGCGATTCAATCAACTGACATTCCCATAGGTGTCCCAAGCCAGGAAAAGTTTCTGAGCACATAGCCAGGAGTAACCCCTGTGGGTCACAGGGTGTGGCTCCCCAAAAACAAACAAATAAAAAACAAATCTTCACCAGTGTCGATTTCCTTCAAATAATGCTGGCATCCCTCTTCCCTTTCACCCACCCTGTCTTTATGAGAGGCACTTTTTATAACTTTTGAGACTGTAGTTTATAGTACCATTGCTAATGCAGGGGTTCTCAAACTTTTTAAACAGGGAGCCAGTTCACTGTACCTCAGATCGTTGGAGGCTGGACTATAGTAAAAATAAAAACTACGAACAAATTCCTATGCACACTGTATATATCTTATTTTAAAGTGAAGAAACAAAATGGGAACAAATACAATATGTGGCCCGCAGGCCGTAGTTTGAGGACCACTGTTAGAGTTTAGTACGTTGTACTTTACTGTATTTCAGCCCTTATTTTCCCTCCCATTTGAACATTTTTTTCTCTATCATTGTAGTGTTCCCTTCTCTAGATTACCCCACACTCTCAAGTGAAGGGTTTCCTACAAAAGACTGGTTTATTTGTCCTTAGTTTCTCTTGCCTATGGGCCTTTATTTTTGCCTATTTTGTTTCAGTATATCCTGCATATGAGAGAAATCATTGTGTTGTTTCCACTCTGACTAACCACTCAGAATGATACTATCCAGATCTAACCACATAAGAGCAAATTGAATAATTTAGTTTTTCTTATGGTCAAGTAATATTCTTTATTTGGACATCTATTCTCTTAGGAGACCCTTAGCATTGACACCAGAGTGTGGAATTGCTGGGTCAAATGGGATCTAAATTCCTAACTTTTTGAAGAAGGTTCATATTGATCTCTACAGAGGCTAGAGCAGTCAGCATTCCTATCAGAAAGGAAGATCCCTTTGTCACGACATCTATATCATAATGCTTGTTCTTGTACTTTAAAAAGATTATTTTGGGCTGGAGTGGTTACACAGTGGTAGGGTGCTTGCCTTATGTGTGGCTAACCCAGGACAGAAGTGGGTTCGATCCCTAGAATCTCATATGATTCCCCAAGCCAGGAGTGATTTCTGAGTGCAGAGCCAGAGTAAGAAGTAACCCCTGAGTTCCACCAGGTGTGGCCAAAAGTACAGATATTTACAGCATTCAGTATTCCAACATCAATACCAACCACTACAGAGCCTGTCCCTTGACAAATACAAATTGTTTGCTTAATATTGCCTGCTACAACTAAATTGCAATATAATTATCAAAATAACTTTAATGAAAGAAAGTTTGTGAAAGTTTTCCTATTTCTCAGTGAAGTCATATCATTGTATGGAAGATCTACTAAGCTGTATATTGTTACTTGAGGATTCTATTGCTCATTTTATTTGTTAAGATTATGCACTTCATATGATAATTTCACATCTAATTTGGTGTAGAACTAGACTGTTCAGCTCATGAGGGAACAGCAGTGGTTTCTGGGAGCTCTCCTAATGACAGCAATGCTATCAATTGCAAGTTTCGTATGTCCATGATATTTTTCCTGCTAGTTGTACTTCTCTAGAGAGTTAGATGAGTCAATTTCATTAGTCAGCTTGTTTTTTATGTGTGTCAGTATCCATAATGTGAGGTGATATCACATTGCTGTTTTGATTTGTATCTCCAATGATAATTAATAATGAGTTTTTCTTATCTTTTTGCTAATTTTTTAAGAAAATTTTGTTCATCATTTTCCCCCTTGTTTTTTTTGACTGAGTTTGACTTTTTTTGGTATAATCAGTGCATTATATTTAGGATATTAACCCTTTATCAAATGAGCAATGGTTAACTACTTTCTCCCAGTCTGTAAAGTGTCCTTGTATTTTAGCTATTACTACTACTTATGAGATAGAGAAACTTTCTTAATGTCTTAAGGTTGCATTTTTTCTCTTTGTTTCTGTTTGCTTGTTTAATAGCAATTGATTAATTGATTTCTTAAAGATGCCTCTAGTTTCTGTGCCATAGAGAGTTCTGCCATGTTATGCTCAACGTTATTTATGTATTCAGACATGATATGTCTGTAAGCCACTTTGAGTTTACTTTTTATGCATGATTTTAGAAATGACTCATTTTTCAAGTTTTTGCATGTGGCAGATTTTTATCCAGCACTATTTCTTGAAGAGTTTCCTTGCCCATTTTATGTATTGTAATTCTTTATATAAATTTAGTTGACAGTACACTCAAAGATCTGTCTCTGTGTTTTCATTTATGTTGCATTTTTCTGAGTTTGTTCTTACTTCAGTTTTATGCTGTTTTAATTGCTACAGCTTTGTAGTACAGTTTGAAGTTGGGAAAAGGAAAGCCACCATCTTCTTTATCCAAAATATTGCCTTTGCTTATCAATGGGGTATGTTCTTTCATATGAATTTAAGGGCTAGTGTCTTATCTGTTTAAAAAATGTCTTGAGTGCTTTTATAATTATTATATTAAATATGTATGATGCTTTCTGAAGATTGTCCCTTTGACAATGTTAATTCCCTTGTTCCATGGATAGGGAATGTATCTCTAACTCTGTCTTCTTTTATTAATTTTTCTTAGTAGTGCTTTGTAGTTTTCTTCAAATAGATTTTTCACAAAATTTGTTAAACTGATGCATATGTACTTAATTTCCTGAGGGACAGTTTTGATTTCTTTTTCATTTTCATTGTTCTATGCAATTATTTATATGAATAAAATTTATGGATTTTTAGAGTTTATTTTTATAGTTTGCCATTTTACCATACTGGTATATTGTTTGTTTTTTATTCAAGTATAGGGAAATTTCATGATTTCATCTCTCCTGATGGCTGCATAATATTCCATTGTGTATACATACCACAGTTTCTTTAGCTATTCATCTGTTGAATGGCATATTGGTTGTTTCCAGAGTCTGGTTATTGTAAATAGCACTGCAATGAATATAGGTGTGAGGAAGGGATTTTTTGAATTGCATTTTTGTGTTCCTAGGGTATATCATTAGCAGTGGTATAGGTGGATCAAGTGGGAGCTCAATTTCCAGTTTTTTGAGGAGCCTCCATATTGTTTTCCATAAGGACTGGACTAGATGGCATTCCCACCAGCAATGAATGAGAGTCCCTTTCTCTCTACATCCCCATCAACACTGATTGTTCTTGGTCTTTGTGATGTGTGCGAGTCTCTGTGATGTGAGATGGTATCTCACTGTTTTTATTTGCATCTCCCTGATGATTAGTGATGTGGAACATTTTTCCATTTGTCTTTTGGACATTTGTTGTTCTTCATTGAGGAATTGTCTGTTGATTTGATTTTTCTCCTCTTTTTTGATGGGGTTAGATTTTTTTTCTTATTAAGGTCTGTTAGTACCTTGTATATTTTGGATATTATCCACTTATCTGATGGGTTTTGAGTGAATAATTTCTCCCATTCTGTGGATGGCTTTTGTATTCTAGGCATTATTTTCTTTGAGGTGCAGAAGCTTCTCAGCTTAATATAGTCCTATCTGTTTATCTCTGCGTCCACTTTGTTTGGAGAGTGCTGTTTTCTCCCAGAAGATGCATTTAGTCTCAATATCATGCAGTGTTTTACTCATTAAAATATTAACTGTAAATAAACATTTTGTTTATAAAGTATAGGCTTATAAATACCAAAATATTAAAATATTCAAAGTAACTGGAGTTCTGAGTTCAGATGAGCTAGAAAAGTCAAATAGTTTAAATAATCTGTGGCTACATGAATATATTATTTTTCTTTAAGTTTTTATTGCATATTTAAATAGATTTAAATAGTTTTAATAAACATATATTATTCATGCATTAATAATGATAGCTTTACATAAGTGCCACAGACTTTTATTTCTTTCAAAAGTTTAATTATACAATATAGAAATGTGAGCATAAGGATATAGACACAATCGTATTAGCATTTGTTTCAATAACCAGTATGTCTCTGGGTATTTGAACACACAAACACACAAAAGTTTAATAAAATGTGGGATTTTTGATGAACTTTAGGTGTCACTTCTAGTTGCAATTCCTAGTAGGTATGTCCCTTGAGGTGTCATCTGTGGCACAGGGATTGAACAAGGTTCAGTCATTTGCAAGGCAAGATCAATGCCTTAACTACTCTATTATCCTCTTGTTTCATTTTTTGTATATAGCCATAAATATATAGATAATGAAAGTTAATATCATAAATATTCCAAAAGAAACACAAGTATTAAGATCATGGCACTCGGGGTCGGTGAGGTGGCGCTAGAGGTAAGGTGTCTGCCTTGCAAGTGCTAGCCAAGGAAGGACCACAGTTCGATCCCCCCGTGTCCCATATGGTCCCCCCAAGCCAGGGGCAATTTCTGAGCTCTTAGCCAGAGCATCAAAAGGGTGTGGCCGAAAAAAAAGGTCATGGCACTGTATGTGGCAATATACATGTGTTTTTGTGTGTGTGTGTGTGTGTAATGGAAAAAAGTGGGTGGAATGATAGTTCAATTGGGTTAAAGCATATGCTTTGCATTGGGCGATCTGAGTTTCATTCCACTTCCCTGAGCTTCCCAAAAATAATCGTGGAGCACTGAACCCTGAATAGAGTAGGCCCTGATCACCATCATGTGTTACCCAAAGAATGAATAATTAAAAAAATAGATATCATGTTTATGCTTTTTTAAAAAAGAAAATTAGTGTGTTTCTAAGTAAAATAATGGTATTAAAGTTCTAAAAAATAAAATGTAAATAATTGCTGAAATTAAAATGAGGAAAGTTTACTTTTTGAAAGAGAAAGATGTTATGATTCATTGAATGTTAGCAATTTGTGTTTGAATTTTTTTTTGGGAGGGAAGGCTACACCGGGCGATGCATAGAGGTTACTCTATGCTCAGAAATCACTCCTGGCAAGCTCAGGGGAACATATGGGATACCAGAGATCAAATCAGTCCATCCTGAGTTGGCCTCATGCAAGGCACACATCCTACTGCTGTGCTATCTTTCAAACCCCAGGATGTATATTTTGGATAATCGCCCCTTATCTGATAGGTATTGAGTAAATAGTTTCTCCCATTGTGTGGGTGGCTTTTGTATTCTAGGCACTATTTCCTTTGAGGGGAAGAAACTTAGTTATTTCTTTATCCAGGTAACGGAGTATGGATTTCATTTTATATTTGTGAAATTATGCAATTTTATTTCACGCAGTTGTTTATATGTACATTAGTTTATAACATTTTTAAGTATTTGTGAATCTAATTCTTTTATGTTTTCAACTGAGTTTATTTGTTAAGCTAATGTTATACATATTTAAGACTGATGCCCCAAACCATATAAATTTCGTGGACTATAAATAGAAAACCTTCCGTTTCTATCATTCTTGTTATAGATTCACACTTAAGTAAAAGAGAGATTAGCTAATACTATCAATTACTCTACATAAAGAATACTTTCCTGTGAAACTAGTGATGTTTTCTGTATTAATCTAGGCACTTTTATTCCATCAGTAGAGCTATTACCAGTTTACAACTATACAGGATCAATATTATATAACCAACAAGACATACCAGGAAAATAAGGATGGAAATTCAATATGAGAGCCAGGACTGTGGTGCAGCTTGGCCCCTAAGTAATAGGGTTTATTTACCAAAGGTTGCCTCAATGGCCCTAGGGTTCATCAGGTCATAGCAGTCTCGTAAACCTCAGGATATGTGGTACCATAGGTATATGGCATATGGTATATGATATAGAGATATGTCCATCTCTACAATATATAATATCTGTCTATGTTGTATATAAACCTTTCCCATTTTCCTTCCCCCGTTTACCATTTTACAAATCCTTCTCTATTGTTTCCCTTCATTAACTAGCACCTGACTTGTTATAACTCCCTATTTAAACCCTATTACCCATAATTATCCACCCTTAGGAACCAGAACATTCTCCCCATACCCTTCTTCAAAATGGACTGCTGTTTGCAACTGGATTTGGTTGTTTGCAACTGTATTTGGCTTCTGAGAGAGCCTAGTCTTTAGGACATTTCCTGATACAAGACATCTGTGAGCCATATCCAGAAGAACATAACACTGGCTAAAGCTGTGCTCCAGATTCTATTCCTCTTAGACTATTTAAAAAGATATATATTGTACATTTCTTTAGATGTATTTCTTTAGTATGTATAATTCTTTTTGTT
>PVKC010033699.1:0-13959 GCA_004027635.1 Crocidura indochinensis | reverse complement strand
TTTTTAATAGACATGTTTTAGCAAGTTTCTCTTTTCTTGATCCCAGCATCAAGGATTATTACAAGACTTATTAATAGCTATTTCCCATCACCCTAACCCCCTTTCTAATATATGTTTAACTTATTGGTGACTCTTGTGTTCTGAATGTCCTAAGATGTTCTTGGAGAATAATAGAGAATTATGAGATTGGATCATGTTTCTCTTAGTGCGGCATAAGATTAAATTCTTTTAAGAAGTGCCAATAATAATGTGGGTGGCTATTGATTTTAAACTCAATGACCAGGTTCTGGAAATATTTTTTGAATAACATGTTTTTCAGACAGTTTTCTTATTATGCATTTGTGTCAATATATTTTTAACCTAATGCTAAGACTTTATACTTTTCCTGTCAAAGTATGTTATAGAGTGCATTCACCTTATATTATTGAAACAATATATATTATAAGTCCCTCCTATATGGCATATTAGTATTTGATCTGAATTTTTATCTAAATTTGTATCTTAAGCTTGATAAAATAGTTCTTAACATGTATAGTAATCATGAAAATTCCATTGACAGAAATAAACAGAGATAAATTAAATACATAAGGGAATTTGTTGGACACTTACAATCAGTTGTTAATTAGTAGTAATCAATCAAAAGTCTTTAGTTTCTAACATTATTTTACCTCTTTCATCATGAATTAGTATACTTATTGGGTGATTTTTTAATTAATATATTAAGTCATTGAATAGTCAATTTTATTAGAACTAAAAATTTGACTCAATTAGAGAATACTGGTATTCTCTTACTTCACCTCTACATACAGCTTCAAATTTTGCTCTGAATGCATATATATTTGACATAAAGATACACACATACTGGCAGCAAATTCAGAAATTAAATTTACTTATTTTAAACCTAAAATTAAAAAAAAGTAAACAGAGAAAGAGAGAGAAGAAAACTGCTTCAGATTCAGGCATGAGGGAGGGCAGGAGGGAACTGGAGACAATGGTGGCAGGAAATATGCATTGGTGAACAGTGTGATACATGATATGACTGAAATTCAATCATGAACAATTTTGTGACTGTGAGTCTCCTGGTGATTCAATGAAAGAATAAATAAAAACCACTTGAGAAAAACATAAAAAGGAAATCAAAAATGACATATTAAATTACCTAGAAAGTATATATGAAGATGAAAATATTTAGCTATAACTTAGAACACATAAAATGCAATAAAAATAATAGTGACACAAATATATATCTACTTCAGGACAAGATGTAGTTAATATATTTGACATTAATGGACTAAGACTCTGTCTATGGTGGCCTGAAGATGATTTTTTGTGATTCAGATTCAGATTCAAACCCAGGACTGTGTATACCCCTGAGATTTACTGGGTGTAAACTTGGAGACCACCCCGGTACAGCTAGTTGTATTGCTGATTTCTCCCAGTTCTACTCTAGCGAGATGCTCCAGTTGAACATCTGATCCATTAGCCAAGTATTACGAAAGCAAACCTCTGGCTCTCTAAATCCACTTGGAAAATACCTTACCTCAAAAATGTATATTATTATAATTAATATTATTATATAGCTATATATTATGTAACTAATATATATAATCTGTATTATATATACTAATATATATAGCTTCTCGTCATTACATTAGTAATATTAGTTACAAAAACAAATTATAATTCTTCACATAAATTTCTCAGTTGATCTTTATTATCTCATTTCTTCCGGGTTTTCCTTGTGATAACATTAAAATTTTATCTTTTTAATTTTAAAATGATTTTTAATATTTTAAAAGAATCAATGCCTGTTTTACAATTTTGGCCTAAATTCTGTTTAATGTTAAGTTGCATATAGCTGATATTATTTTGATAATTAAAATCAACTAATAAGAATTTTTTTCTTTTCATGCACAGTGAGTATGATAGTGAGTATGATAGTGCTTTGCTCTTTTGTTCTTATATTTTTGTGGTTTTGTTTAATCTAGTTTAATATCTATATTTGTCATTTTTTTCACCCTGGACTTACTTGCTTTGAAAGACAGCTGAATGTTCTTTGGGCCTTTGCTGAAGAGCTAAAGAGTGGAATCAAATAGCACATGAATTATTCTCCCTTTGTCTCTTTACCTATGCCTATTGAATGAAATTGCTTACTTGAGATTAAGGCGATTGTTATTCATTTCATTCATTTTTAAATATTCTAGAGTTTTTTTTTAAGAATACATGCATGAACTGAATTCATTGCTTAGGTTAGAGCCCACTCTCTAAAGAAAATAGAAAACAACTTGAAGATCATAAAGTTCATGAAGATCATAGACATTAAGGCAGGGTTTAATGTTACTTTAGAGGAAAATATGACTATTGTGAGAGAAATATATTCTGACACATTATTTCTAATTCTCAGTGAAAGATCCTAGTGCATATGTTCCAGGGTGTGTTCCATGTGTGTGTGTGAATGGATGTGTGGTCTTCTTTGTTACATAACTGTGGCCAATGGATTTCACCAGAAAATTGGAAATTTTGCTATATTTTTATTTTCTTCTTCTTCTTACTATTATTATTATTATTACTATCATTTTGGATTTTAGGTCACACCTGAACATGCTAGGGGTTACTTCTGTCTCTTTTCCCAGGAATTACTCTTAGGGGTGCTCAAGAGACTAAATGGTATTAAACTAGGGATGGTTACATGCAAGGTAAAAGCCCTAACTAAGGTATTGTTGTTCTGGCCCAAATTTTTATTATAAATGCTGGATTTTTTAAATTCCAGTGATGCAAAATAAAAATTTCTTATTTAGCTCACAAATCTTTAAATTATTTTGGATTTTATTCTCATCATAACTAGATTCACATGTCTCAAGTGGATCAGATTTGGAGTTACCTTGAATGATTGACTATTACACCCCCTCTGTATTCTATATATTTCATCTTTTAGAAAACTAGTTTAACCTTATGAATAACAGAGTATAAACAAGCCTAACTTTACAAATAATTTTCAAGAATGTGGTTTTTGAGCGTGTTTTGGCTTATATGATCCTCTTCATGGACAATAACTTAAGTATAGAATAGTAAATAGTAAGAAGTGAAGGGCTGAATCAATTTTCAATCTACCAATGGAATTGTCCTGTTTATGTTCTCTACAGCAGAATAGTATACTATGTGAATAGTCTGCTCCTTTCAGAAAGAAGAACAATTTCAAAGTTGTTAAAATCTCTCTAGGGAGTAAATAGATTCATACTACCTTATGGCACCTTATCTTATAAACATTGTTCTCAAATACTCAAAGCTCATATTGTTGACTGAATAATGGAAAAGATGCATTTGGGACCACTATTCTGATACTAGAGCCTACTAAAACTTCAGCAACAAGATAATTCGGATTTTCCTAGATTTATCTCTTAGGAGAGATAAAGAAAACACAATTAAGGGGAGAATTATTGCTCTCCAGCAACCCATTTGTGAAGGATAATGATCTCACCTAGAAGATAAAAGTTTTCATGTGATTAGGTTCTAAAATCCATGAAGCATTACCAGGCACCTGAGAGTCATATGTAAAAGACCTTCCTTCACTTCCTTGGGCTAATGAAGAAGAATGGTGTCTCTAAGGAATCTCCACACAGGGATCTCCCAATTGTATCTCACTCTGGTGCTTTCAGTTACAAATTGTGACTCATGCCTGCTGGTTTTTGCTCAAAATTGTGTCATTTATTTTAAACTTGTACTATGAATTTTTTTTTTCAGCACATTACCCAGAAAACACTTTCAGTATTTAGTAGAGAGATTGTACATATAAATTGAATCTTTTAACCATATCCTAACTATTTTCCTTTTATTCTACCCCATGAAATGTCTAATTGCTTAAATAAATTATTTTTACAAAGATTTGTTTTATTAAAAATAAAATAGCTTTGGCAGGGCCAAAGAGATGGCATGGAGGTAAGGCATTTGCCTAGCATGTAGAAGGATGGTGGTTCAAATCCCAGCATTCCATATGGTCTCCTGAGCCTGCCAGGGGTGATTTCTGAGCATAGAGTCAGGAATAACCCCTGGGCACTGCTGGGTGTGATCAAAATAAAATAGCTTTGGCACATTTAATTAATAGTAGTAGCAGCTAAAGTTTATTGGGCTATTTTCATAAGTCAAGAATATAATTTATCTTTTACAATAATTCAAAACTAGAGTATTTAATAATAAGCACATTAAATTTTAGAGCAAAGGCATGTCCAGATAATTTTTAGAGCGGAAGATAAATAAGTATTTGTACAGAGTGATGAGTGCAGTTATAAAAAATAAATACATTTAGAACTATCATAACAATGTGAATGAATGAGGGAAGTAGAAAGCCTGTCCAGAGTACAGGCAGTGTGGGGTGAGTAGGAGGGAGATTTGGGACATTGGTGGTGGGAATGTTGCACTGTGAAGAGGGGTATTCTTTTGATGATAGGGCATTATCCATTCACCTGTGAACCATGGAAGCCATCCACAAAACATCCAAGTTCTCTATAAAATAACCAGGAAGCAATTCTTTATCACAGAAGACCCTACCACTGCTTAGACATCTATTATCCCTCTCACTAATTGTTCTTCCCCTTTTCCATTCTCCTCTCCTTATTGTATACCTATAATTATGAGATTATTTCTTTTTTGTTGTTGTTGTCCATTAAGTACCTCACATTTTATTCCAGTTTAGTCTTTCCTTTCTTGTAGATTTCTTTATCAATGCTGGCTTGTAATTTGTCTTCATTCATGTGGTTCTCAATTTTGCACTCAACACTTCATTTAAAGGTTTGATATTTAGGGTATAGAAAGTACTCCCAAAGGTTAACTACAAAAAAAACCTAAAATACCCATCAAAAATGGTAAAAGGAAATAAACAGACACTTCTCTGAGGAAGACCAACAGATAGCCAACAGACACATGGAAAAATGCTCCACATCACTTATCCTTAGGGGAATCCAAATAAAGACTACAATGAGATTATTTTACAATTATCTTACACCATTTAGTATGGCAAGATGTAATACTCTTGTTTTTTAATTTTAGTGTCACTGGTTTTATGCACTTTTAATTTTTACTACAATTCAATGCAACTTATTTCAGAATTAGGTAAAGTATGTAATTTGCAGATAAAATCACTTTCTCAATAACCAGATGATATACGTTAACTCTGTATTATAAGAACAGGTTCTTTATCAATATTCAAAAAAATTCCCTAAATTTTTTTCGGTCCTGGAGAGATAGCTCAGCGGCATTTGCCTTGCAAGCAGCCAATTCAGGTTGGTTCGATCCCTGGTGTCCCATATGGTCCTCCGTGCCTACTAGGAGCTATTTCTGAGCAGATAGCCAGGAGTAACCCCTGAGTGCTGCCAGGTGTGGCCCCAACCCCCCCAAAATTAATATGCAAGTATATATTTAATTCATTTATGATTCACTATTTGTAGATTTTCTTGCTTGTTTTGTTGAGGGGGAGGCAGATCAAGTGGTGTTTCGGGCTTATTCCTTGTACTACTTTCCTGATCTCTCCTGGAAATGCTGAGGGGACTATCTGAGGTGCTATGGTTGAATCTAGGCCTGTCATGCACAAGCCAAAATCCTTTCTAACTGTATTATATATTTGTTCTCTATTAATAGACTTAATAACTTTAAAGCAGTTCACAGAGTTTCATTAATGTATATTTAAAAATAAATTTTATCTTGTAATTATAGCCTTGATTTAGAAAAAAATTGGTATGTGAAACTGCAGAGAAATATTATTGTGAATTCCAAAGCATCTTTCTATGTCTTTTAGTTAAATATAAAAAAGGACTAAAATCTTAATATCTTAGAATAATGAAGCTAATCTTGAGAACAGCATTGAACTGAGTCTAAATATTAGTAATAAATAGTAATTGCTGTCTCATTATACTTAATTATCAATATATAATTTATGAGGACCATGATTTATAGTATTATTCATATTATTGTTTCAGGAATATAATGTTGCTACTCCCACCAGGGTATTGACATCCTTCTACTTCTCTATATAGGTCCCCTCTCACATGTTCCCCCTTCCTCAAATTATAAAGTACATTGTAGAATGACTCTTAGGATCTTTTAGAACTGGCCATTCTTGTCTTACTATATTTCTTTATACTACTACTTGGAGAGAGGCAATTAATATTTCTCCTTTTCTCTTTGGTTCTCGTCACTCAGCATTTTACTCTTCACTCATCTCCAAGAAATAGTAAAAATTAGGATCACATCTTTTCTTAAAGCTATTTTTTCATTGTGTATAAAGATAACCTCTTTATCCATCATTCTTGTTTTTTCAACTTCTTTATAAACCTTAGTTATTATGAATAGCACTGCTATCAACAGAGGGGTATAGATATCTTTCCAATGAATGTTTTGTGTTCTTGGTTTTAATGAGATTTTCTGTTTTCTGACAGTTCCTTGTGTTTGGATTTTTAGAATCAGACATTTTTTTTTTTTTTTGGTTTTTGGGTCACACCCGGCAGTGCTCAGGGGTTACTCCTGACTCCATGCTCAGAAATTGCTCCTGGCAGGCACGGGGGACCATATGGGGCACCGGGATTCGAACCGATGACCTTTTGCATGAAAGGCAAGCGTCTTACCTCCATGCTATCTCCCGGGCCCCAGAATCAGACACTTTCAATAATTCTTCTAGCTAACAATTTTTGGTATAAGGGCTTAGTAGAAGCTATATATCATATTTGCTTATTAGTAGTTTACTTTGGTTGCTACCGAAAGGACTAATATTTCTTCATAATATTATCATGTGATTAACCAAAGCCTTTCCTTGAAAATAGTTTCATTTCATGAAAAGATATGTCAAAACTAATTTATTCTTTAAATTTAGTAAATATTTGGCAATAAAACACTTATTTGATTGAAATGTTTTCTCACATTTTCCCTAATATCATTTACACAAAATGTAAATAAAAAATTAAATATGTTTAATGTTCAGCATCTTGAGCACTGCTTCAGATCTAAAGTTTCTCATATTTTGCTTTGCTTACTCATTCTGCTTTTGGGGATTAGAGCCAATCTCTGCAATGTTTGTGGGTTTACTCCTTACACTGTGCTTGGGACACCATATATTATTGAGAATTAAATTAGAATTAGCTTGGTACAAAGCAAGTGTCCACATCTCTGTACTGTCTAAATTATATATCTTTTCATTTCAACACTTTGAATTTTATTTCTATAATTTTCAAAACATAACAAGAATAAGCTTAGTGTCTTTATTGAGTCTTTTTTGTTTTTATACATTACAAACCACTGATATTGACAGTTATACTGAATATGATTCTCAAATAGAAATTTTCCCATCCTCAAAACTGCTTTACAAAGATTATTATTTTTTGATTTGCTTTGGCACATAAATTCTTAAACAAAATTTCAATAAAAAACAAACTTTCAAGACCTGAGTGATAGCACAGCAGTAGGGCATTTGCCTTGCACATGGCCAATCCAGGACAGACCTGGTTTAATCCCCAGACTTTCATATGGTCCCCCAAGCAAGAAGGATTTCTGAGCTCATAGCCTGGAGTAACCTCTGGGCATCACCAGGTGTGACCGAAACAACAACAACAACAACAACAACAGCAATAAAACCAAAATACCCTAAATTTTCTTAGCACCTACTAACAGAGAAATCTCCATTTTTTTAATTAAAAGAAAGAGAGATATGTTGAAATAACAGCATGTCTGATAGTCTAGGTTCAATTTTCAGCACTTAGAAGGAAGATTAGCCTTATACTTCACATACATTTTTCCTAAAATTTCTAGAAAAAATATCTGAGTTTTTATCTATACATTATCTTTTGAACCACTCTTATTAAATCTTAATCTCCTCTACTAGAAGAACATTTTTTTCAAGGTCAGAATGTCCATTCTATAGTAAATGTACTTCTGTATCTCGGTCACCTGGATAGTCAGCTAACAACAACTTAGTGTTTGTTCTTGAAAATTTTTTATTGTAATCAAGGTGAATTACATATCATTCACAGTAATATATTCAGGTACATAGTGGTATTGAATCAGAGGCGTTCCCTCCACCAATGTTGTCCTCCTTCACCCCTGTTCCCAACATGCATCCCATATTTCCCTCTTTTACCCCCCAGGCTGCTATAACAACTTTTTTAACAACCGATGTAACAACTGGTAACTTTTCTGTAACAATTTTTGTAACAACTGATGCTTATCATTTAAGAAATCTTTCTCCACTTCCAGATGTTTTCCTGCTTCTTTTTGCCAAGCACAGTCTTATTTGCCCAACTGTTAAAGAGGGGGTTGATTGGCACATAATCTTTTATCACTGTCTTTTCATAAAAGTTTTTATAGCTTCGGCTATCATCCTGATTTAAGTTTCTGCTATGATCTAGAACAATCCAATTTGCAATGTTTAGATGTATATATTGTCTCAAATTTTCCTTTAAATGCCAGATTTTTATGACCCTTCATTTAAGTTTTTCTTGGATATCAAAAGGCCAATCAGCTTTTATAACTAAATTTATCCTGCCCTGTAACTGTCACCATGACAGTTACTGGACTCTTCTTAAATCCATACATTGAAATAATGAATTATTCTAATAATCTGAACTAGAATTGGAATTCCTAATAAGTTGTTATTATCTTGAACATAACCTAATATATAGATACTCTAACCTCTGTAACCTCTCTTAGTATTATTTCTCTCTCATTTTTGTAAGTATATTATAGAATTATTACTGCCTCAGTCTGGTGCTGCATGTAAAATAATCCAGGGCTCACATGTGCAAGTTATGATTTTTACCACTAAGCTAGACCCCTGACACCGTGTTAAAAGCTATTGCATTTGATTTTCTCTTTACTTAGAGGGAAATTCTTTCAGCTATGTGCGAAGTATATTTTATCACCTCTGTCAGGTCTTCACTTAAAGGTCAATTTTTGTTTGTTCTATTTGTGGGTATTTATAATGCAGTACACCTTTCCCCATTCCTATTTTCACAGCTTTATCTAATTATTTTAGTAGTTATCACTATATTAAGTATGGTAAATACTTAAATTTCATTAACATTCAAATCAAAATTTATTTGAATTTTAACTTTTGGGCAGAACTTAAACATATTTTGGGTCCGGAGCAGTAGCACAGCGGTGGTGCAACTGATCCAGGACCGGCCTGGGTTCGATCCCGGTGTCCCATATTGTCCCCTGATGCGATTTCTGAGTAAATAGCAAGGAGTATTTCCTGAGGGTAACCGAGTATGGCTGAAAAACCAAAAAAAAAAAAAAAGAAGAAGAAGAAACAGGAAGACCTTAAACATATTTAGAATATAATACATACATAGACCGTTGATGTATGACAATTGTACGTGGATATCCCCCTTAGTAACTCCACTGAAATTACAGTTGAACCTGGACAAGCCACTGGACATGCCCCTTTGTTATGCTGGGTATAAAGGAAAAACTTGGACCTTTTGAAATTTAAGCCAGGCTCAGGATAGTGGCCAGAACAGTGTTTGCTGGCTCATGGGGGGCCAGAGATAAAACATCAATTTGATGCTGCTTGCTTTGTATCTATCCCCTTTTCTTTCTTTTTGGTATCTAGGCTCCCATTGCTGCCTCTGGCTGGTGAATTCTCTCTCTCTCTCTCTTCTCTCTCTCTCTCTCTCTCTCTACCTCACTCTCTCTCTCACTCCCCTCCCTCCACACACACAGGCACACACACACACACACACACACACACACACACACACACACACACTCCTGGGCAGATTGTTGCAGGCCTCAGATTCTAGGAGGAATAAAAAGTATATTCTCTCTCTTGCTCTCTCACTTCCTCTCTCTTTTGCTCTCTCACTCCCAGGCAGGTAGAGAATACATGTTGGCATCCCTGGGTAGGCAAGAGTCCCCACCCAACAGTATGTCCCCACAGACCCCTTGAAGTACAGGGCCCTGGAAACCTAAGGTCTCTGCAATAGAGAAGGTCTTAATAAAAAGTAAATTAAATTAAATTTAAATTTAAATTAAAAATAAAACAAAACGATGACTAAAGTAACGTTTTGAAATTGCAGAAATTTGCAGTATTTAGGTAAAAAGTTGTTCTGAATAATTTGTGTTCAAATTTAAACTTAAGGTTGAAAAAATTCTCAATTTCATTATTCAAAACAGATCCTCATGAAATTTTTTTGGAATAATAAAGTTTTCATGAGCATACATACATGGGATAAGAAATATTCTAGGTGATAAGAAAATATATAAGTCATCAGGCTAATATAAAATATAAATAATAGGGGCCCGGGAGATAGCATGGAGGTAAGGCGTCTGCCTTTCATGCAAAAGGTCATCGGTTCAAATCCCAGGGCCCCATATGGTCCCCTGTGCCTGCCAGGAGCAATTTCTGAGCATGGAGCCAGGAGTAACCCCTGAACACTGCCGGGTGTGACCCAAACAACCCAACAAAAAAAGAATTTTAAAATATAAAAAATATTAATATATTTGTATT
The DNA here is from genome assembly GCA_004027635.1 of Crocidura indochinensis. Classification (NCBI taxonomy): domain Eukaryota; kingdom Metazoa; phylum Chordata; class Mammalia; order Eulipotyphla; family Soricidae; genus Crocidura; species Crocidura indochinensis. The sequence continues at coordinate 3,470 of PVKC010033699.1, read as the reverse complement.
GAATTTATAGGTGACATATTTTAGGGCTCAGAAGAAATAAAATAGAATTGTTAAAGAAGTTTGCTTTTATTATTTTATTATTATTATTTGGTTTTTGGGTCACACCCAGTGACACTCAGGGTTTACTCCTAGCAATGCGCTCAGAAATCACTTCTGGCTTGGAAGACCAAATGGGATGCTAGGGGATCAAATAGCATTCTGTCCTAGGTTAGTGCTTGCAAGGCAGATGCCTTATCACTAGCACCACCACCACTCTGGCCCTAGAAGTTTGTTTTAAAAATATTCTAAAAAGCACCAAAATTATATGGTGATGATAATTTTGATGCCTTCCTTAATTAAGAACTTTAATTTTTGAAAGGCTACCAGACTTATCTTTAACTTTATATTATATTTATTTAAATAAAAATATTTTTATTTTGTGGTGAGTTGAGAAAAAAATGCCACTTTTGCATTTCCTAAGTTCTGGCTATACTCAGAGGCTATGGTCTTATTCTGTATCAACGCTAAGACTTAGTGTTCAGAGACATTTATATTCTTAGTCTTATTTAATCCCTCTTTGTTTTCACCTTCCTTTCATATTTAAATTCCAAAGCATACTAATAACCTGCTAATTTGAATGTTATGGAATGTTATGAAATAAAATTATTCATGATTATTAGTTATATAAGGACTTACTTATAAAATTTAATAGGATTATTTGTTAGAGATATTGTTAACAGAATTGTTAAAGTTTTGAGAGATTGAAGATGTCTTCCAAGTTAAATTTAAATTTCCAGATTTGCTCATCTCTAAAAGTTCTCTATTTAAAGATTTCATTGTAGCATTTATGCATAAAAATGGCATATTATTGCTGGTTCTTACTTATAATTTCTATTTAATAGAAGTCTGAAGTTGAAAAATATTTCTTACTCTGAATTTTGCATGAATAAATAATAGAAGCATAAAGCAATTGGCAGATATTTGCTATAAGAAAAATGAGAGTACTAGATCATATTTAACTATAAATGACACATTGTAAAAATATATTTAAAGCAGAATACTGGATTTGACTGAAAAGTAATGTAACATATTAGTTGGCACAAATTTACCTCCTACTTGAGAGAAGGTGATGGAACATGAATTGTTCTCTGGAATATTAAATTAAAAACTAAGATGTATTTAATAGGTACATATATCAGCAGTTTCATTAATAAAAAAATGGCATATAGAAATCGCACTCCTGAAAGCAAAAATTAGTATACAGTGCATTATTTTAGTTGAAATAAATTTAATATAAATTTGACTAAATAAACACATGCATTTTAAAAATTTTGCATCAGAGTTGTTGTTAAATCCTTTTTAGGGTGAAAATAACATTAGTAAAAGTTTAGGCATTAAATTTAAACATAATCATGATTACTGTTTTATGTTAAGGATATTTATTTTTGTTTATTTGTTTGTTTATATTTTTAAGTCATGCCCGGCATCTCTCAGGGATTACTGCTGGCTCTATGTTCAGAAATCGCTCCTGGCAAGCTCAGGGAAAATATGGGATTTTGGGATTCGAACCACCAACCTTCTGCATGCAAGGCAAATGCCTCACCTCCATGCTATCTCTCCACCCTCCACCCCCTACTCCATTTTTTGGTTTTTGGTCTCATCGGAGCCCTCAGGGGTTACTCCAGGCTCTGAGCTCAGAAATCACCTCTGGCATGCTCAGGGAAGTATATGGGTTGCTGGTAATTGAACTAAGGTCTGTTGGGGTTGCAAGTGTGTAAGGCAAACATCCCACTGCTGTCCTATGCTCCAGCCCTAAGTTAATAAATTTATGCTAAGTGAAGCACTGTGTAAGAAACTAAATTTTAACAGGTAAATTGTGTAAGGAGAACCCTAAATATAAATTCTAGGGAGAGTCATTCATTGCAAAATTTTCAATCTTTTATAATTTTTACTTCTGGTGTCATTAAGTATCGAAGAAAATTTCTCTCACTTCTATTATGAGAGAGGGACAAGGAAAGTTTTGATGTCTTCTAAAACATTCCTGTTCTTTTAGAGGGCAGAGGATAAGGGATTGAATCACACCCAGTTATATTTAAGGGTTACTCTAGGCCCTGTGCTCAGGGATCCTTGCCTTGTGGTACAGAGGGACCACATGCATTTAGTTAGTTCCTAAATATGCAAGGCAAGTGTCTTACCCCTACACTAACTCTCTGAACCTGCATTCTCATTCTTAATACAATTTTCCTGTTTTTAGGAGAAACTATATTTCTAGAGAATAGCATTTTATTATTTTATCAGACCAATTAGTTGGAAAATAAGACATAGTCAACTAATTAAATATTTTCTTTTGTCATTCTTCCTCAACTAAATGAGCAGAAATTGAGAAGCTCTGATTAAATTCATGGTCTAAAAATACAAACAAAACAGAATGGAATCTAATTCCATATTAGAAAGAACTTCTTCTCTTACCAATCCTTAACACTGCATTATAGAATTCTTTACTAAATATTATTAATAAACATTATTGCAGGACAGAAAGATCACAATATAAACAAAAATTAGAATGCACAATAAACTTTAAAATTCTGAGTTTGAAGATATGGATCAGCATCCAAGTGTAATATGTCAGAACAATAGATTTTTTAGATCAATATTTTTTAATTTGATTAAAATATTAAGGATATTAATAGAAATATAAATAACATTCAAGAACAGAAGTATAATGTACATATAAATATTGAAACACTAAGATACAGTTTTAAAATATTAGAGAAGTTCCAGAGAGATAGTGCAGTTGATATTACTTTGCCTTACACATATTCAGCATGAGTTTGGTTCCCACTAATATGGTCCCCAGATTCCACCAGAAATGTCCTTTGAGCACAGAGAAGGGAGTTAGATTGCCCCTAAAAAAAAGATATCAGAGCACTAGTTATTGGGAAATAAAGTAACAGCAATAAAGAATCCCTTGTATCACATGTTAATAGACTAGAAATGTAAAAAAGAAATAAAATAAATCACTACATTTGAGAATTTATCAGTTAGAAATATCACTAATTGAAGAAAAATAAGAAAATGAAGATTGAAAACTCAAGAAGAAAATATCTAAGAGTAATGGACTCACTACAAATGATCTGACCTATGAGTAAAGGGAATGCAAGAATAAAGAGGAATAATATATGAAGCAATCATAATAAACTTCTTGAAATTGCAGACATATCCTCCAAGATTCAGTTATCTAGAGAAGACAGAGAATGATCAGTAAGTTTAAAAGCAAAGTTAAAAATCTTATACCTATATAAAATATTTATAACTTGCCAATTTATATTCTTTCAAGTTAGATTTCCCCAATATAAAACTCAAGTCAGTACAGCTAGGAGATAATTTATATATAACTAATTTGCTTAAAAAATTAAAATGTGGGGCCAGAGAGATAGCATGGAGATAAGGCATTCGCCTTGCATGCAGAAAGTTGGTGGTTCGAATTCTGG
>PVKC010033698.1:0-13883 GCA_004027635.1 Crocidura indochinensis | reverse complement strand
ATTATGTGGAGTTTCAGGAATTGTACCAGGATTAGTCAATTGCAAGACAAGTGCATACCTACTTTATTACTTCTATAGGCCCATGTCTTTAAGTTTCTCAATGGCAGAATTTATATCTTCATCTTTTGTGTATTTATGATGATAAGTAAAACTTTTAATATAGTACTTTATTTACTGCAAAAATATGTATAGATGTAGTTATTGCTCCTGTTTTTCTAAGATTTATGAAAATATCTGAGAATATAAGAAATGACTATAGCTATTTATATTATACTTGATAAGTAACCTAAATAACATGTTTCTTACCTTTTATTAAACACAGATAGATAAAAATTTTAATTGATAATATTTAATTTATGGGAAGTATTTTTTGTTTTTTGTTTTTTGTTTTTGGGTCACACCTGGCAGTGCTCAGGGGTTACTCCTGGCTCCATGCTCAGAAATTGCTCCTGGCAGGCACAGGGGACCATATGGGGCACCGGGATTCGAACTGATGACCTTTTGCATGAAAGGCAAACGCCTTACCTCCATGCTATCTCCCGGGCCCCGGGAAGTATTTTTTCACAAATGTATTATGATTTTGTCTCATATCTACAAATTCAAACTTTAACTGAGTTTTTTTAAAATTTTTTTACTGGAAGTCTTTATGATTTCAATTGAAGTATAAAGTAAGTTATGTGAATTTTTAAGAAACAACATAAATATTCAGAATGTACTGTTCTTAAGAAATTATAATGAGAAACATAAAAAGTTATAATAGTCAATATACATACTTAACACTTGTCTAACAGATGAGCACATGAATTTTTTAGGCTGTTTTTCAAACATGCTTTTTGGTGATTCATTTAGTCAAAACATATTTTGCCCTTTAAAGAGGAACATCTCTGTCAATTCTCCAAGCCTATCTATAATTTGAGCTCCTAATTAGGAGTTTTACTCACAAATTTTGCATTAGAAGTTTAACATAACATAAATATTGCACATTATTGATTTCTCAGTTCCAAAGATATATAGTAAGACATATTTTGGTGTGTAATTCTTTATTTTACTTTGAAAATAATTCTTCTCATTTGTTACTGGCTTTATTATACTATTATTAATAACAACTGTATTGTAAAAATTATATAATGACTTAAAATTTACAGTAGATACATTTTGTATTTACATTTATATCTAAGTTGTTGTTTAAGCAATTAAATATTATATGTAGATAAATTTTAATTTGTTCATATAATACTTTATTATAAGTTATACTTAAATATAATTAGATGCATGTTTTAATACTAGGAACAGAAAAAAGACCAAATGCAAATCACGCTGAATTTTGTCATAATGTTAATGTATTCACTCATTTATTAATTCACGTACTCATGTAGTCACAATGATTTATGCAATACCATTTTAGTTCCCAAAGAGTGAGTTAGAGATTCAAAGAAACTTTGGACACTGGAACTATACCGTAGTCCCACATTAAACCCAAGAGAAAGAAGGACTCAACACAAGTTAACTCACATATTGTCTTCCTACTTTGAATAGAGAAGTGCATGATTTTTATATTTATAGTCACAATTGTGAATAACGAAAATATGAAAGAAATAAGTTATTTCAAACATACTTTGAAAAAGTGTGTTCAAGAGCTTTGATTATTTGTCCAGCCATAAAATTGCAGAATTTACACATGTATTTGTTTTGTTAAACTGTGATTCATTGCCAGTGAAATTACAAAGCACTCTGCCTCACAACTACCCTATGTTAAGATAGAAATATTTTACACCTTTCAAACCATCCAGTGGAATAAAATGGGATTCTGTAAATAAAATATTAGTGAGTTTCTGTGATGTGAAGGTCATAATATTCCAAAAACTATCATTCAATGTAGACAAATTTTATAAACCATGTTCTTTTCTTCTGTATATTACACTTAAAATTCTAATAATTGATCTGTTTGCTCTGATACCATGATAAATTATTTCAGTTTCATATAAACTATGAGAGAATAGATCATATTTATGTGATATGGATTTTAATTACTGATTTATAATAGATACAGGAAGCACACTAGTAAAAGACTTTACAATTAAATAGATAATTTCTGGGCTTGTTTCTGTAATCTTATAATTCAAATTATAAAAGAGGATAATATATATAATTTCATTGAGATTATAAATCTTTGGAATAATTAAATTATAGTTCATTATCTCATAAAATAATCCTATTAAGGAATGCAAGCAACGCTGCTAAATAGTTTTACTTTGAAAAGTATGAAGTGTCTCTTTAGAAATTGAATTTATCTCATTTATTTAATGATATTTATTATAATTTTTTGTATTTCCCCTGTTCACCTATATAATACAGTATATTGTGATCATTAATGCTTTTATCCTACAAGATAGTAGCATAAATAAAAGCAAACAATTAAATAATGGCTAAAACATTAAGTATAAGCTCTAATAATATGTGATTTGGGGCCAAATGATTATGAAAACGCATAGTCATTGTTAAGAATTGGACAATTCAGGAGCCAGAGTGATAGCACACAGGTAGGAAGTTTGCCTTGCAAGCAGTCAATCAAAAACGGAAGGTGGTTCAAATCCCAGCATTCCTTAAGCCTGCAAGGAGCGATTTCTGAGCACAGAGCCAGGAGTAACCCCTGAGCACCGCCAGGTTTGACCTCCCAAAATAAAATGAATTGTATAATTCAATATCTATAAAAAATACATTACTAGATTATAAAAAATAATTTTTGTGTTTCTTTTTCTCTTGTCATTAAACTATGATTTTGTATATGGAAATTGCATATATGAATTACAGAAGCTTCTTTAGAATTTGATATCAAACAAAGAGGAAAGTTGAGAGAAACTATCTCTAAGAATCACAATATAACTTATATACCAAGAATTGCTGTCAGTAACACTATTGGAATGCCAAGGTACACATCTAAAAAAGCATTAGAGGGACATTCATAAACTTAGCGCATAAATTTAGCAGATATATACTGTTTGCTTTATTAAGTGCAGCTTCTGATATTGGTAGTTGTTAAGAGACTCAAAGTTACAAAAATTTAAGAGCAAAGTTAAGAAAGAACTCATGATATTATATTACTAGTTGTTAAGAAATTAATCACTAACTTGTCCTTTCTATGAGAGTTCAATTAAAAAAAAGATAATTTGACATATGGGTATGACTTTAGCCATAGTTAAATTTTCATTTCTTACTGTCTTTATATATATACATACATACATATATATATATGTAGCTGTAAGTAAATGACACTAACTTGTTGATTTTTAAGTATGGTATTGTTTACTAATGGTATCCAACATTTTCTAAGTGTAGAAATTTGTAGGATATATGATAAGTTGTTTTTTGTTTTGTTTTGTTTTTGTTTTTGTTTTTGTTTTTTTGGCCATACCCAGTGACGCTCAGGGCATAACTTGTATTTTCCATTATGACTTTTACAGTATATCCCTTTGTATATGCTCTTGAATATATGACATTGCCACTCTCCCAGCAAGAGGTAGTGGTTGCAGTAAGGCCCTTCACAGTACTACTTCACTCATACACATAGTTTTATAAAACTATATCCAAGATGGGGTCTGGAGAGATAGCATGGAGGTAAGGCCCTTCACAGTACAGATTTGATCCTCAGCTTTACATTTAGTTCTCTGAGCATCACTAGGCGTAACCCCTGAGCACATCCAGGTATAGTCCTATAACCAAACAAACCAAGATTTTTTTCTGGCTTGATGCTTGAGGACTACTTTCTTTGATACATGGGGTGATCAGACAGTACAGGGAATTGAATTCATATCTCCAATATTCAAAAGCATTTGCAGTAGCCCTGTGAGCCATCTCAATCTCTTTAGCCATATATTGATAAATATTTAAATAGAATGATAGGCCAAAGGACTGGACTGATGACTTTTGCCTTGTAGTGGCTGACACAGGATGGACTTCGGTTCAATACCTGGTGTCCCATAAGGAGCCCCAAGCCAGGAGAGATTTCTGAGTGCATAGCCAGAATAACCCCTGAGCGTCACCTGGTGTGGCCCAAAACCAAAACCAAAACAAAATAAAACAAAAAAGAATGTTAGGCCACAAATTAAGAAGAATAGTAAAAATCTTTTTTTAAAATAGTATGCCTATCTACTATGGCAAGTGCTCTTAGTACTAGATTGACTAGAAGTGGTGAGAGTGGGCAACCTTGTCTTGTGTCTGATCTCAGAATGAAGGTTTTTAATTTCCTCATTGAGCATGTTTGCTAAGTGGAATGAGTCAGAGGGAGAGGGACAAGCATAATGATCACACTCATATGTGGGTTATTACCATTAAAACTCATACACATAGTTTTATAAAACTATACCCAAGATGGGGTCTGGAGAGATAGCATGGAGGTAAAGCATTTGCCTTTCATGGAGAAGGTCTGTGGTTCGAATTCCGGCATCCCATATGGTCTCCTGAGCCTGCCAGGAGCGATTTCTGAGCATAGAGCCAGGAGTAACCGCTGTGCGTTGCCGGGTGTGACCCAAAAATCAAAATAAAAATACCCAAATACAATAGAAATGATGGGGGTGTTTTCACAGAGAAGGGACCACTATAACAGTAATAGTTGGAAATCGTCTGGATAAGAACTGGGTATTGAAAGGAGTAAAATGATATGTATGATTTTAAAGCAATTTTAAATCTTTCCAGTAATAGTATTGCAAACCACAATGCCTAAAGGGGAAAAAATGGTGACAGAGACAGAGATAGAGAGACAGAGAAAGAGTCATAGACAGAGAAAGAGTCAGAAATAGTCTGAGAGAGAAGAAAAGTTTCTGTCATTTTAGGCGGTAGCTGTGAGTGTGACTGGAAGGGTAGGAATGTAACTGGGAAAATTAGTGAGAAGAAATTCCATAAATATTAAAATGATATTTTTCATGTATCTAGATATATAAAATGATATATTTCACATATCTAGAACTCCCACCCAATACACATCACCTTAGTTTAGGGAATTAAAGCCAATTGAAGCACTCAATGTTGGCTTCAAAGAAAGGTAGAATTGTCTTGAAGAATTAGTAGATTAACTAGATTTTGGACTATCTTCAGAAGTGTCTTTTTATTGGAAAAACCTGTCTTAAGGGAGGACAATGATGTAAAGTTTTGCCACAGATATCATTCCTTTCTAATAGTGAAGTATTTGCCCCACCTTATTAATTTTATTTTAGTTTGGGTTGTATGGTTACCATTGAGTTATTAGCATTTCTGGTTTGCTATACATGTTACTGCATCTTTATACACCCTATTCCCCACCACCACCCCCATTTGTTTCCTAAGTTTCACAGGCTTTAAGCCCATCCCTTAACATAGGATATAAGCTTAGGTTTATTCCATTTACTTTAAAATCTATACCATATAAATTCTCTTATGTATACAATTACAATTGCTATTTTCTCTTAGTAATCTGAGAGTTAATCTAGTCCATAAGTTCGAAAAATTATTCAATTAATCACCTCTTCCCAAATAGAAATGACCCAGTACCCATCCCACAAATCTACTTTCTTCAACAGTGATTTCTCACCTAAAGTTTCAAACTAAACTCTAGATCATTTGAACACCAATGCCAGAATACAACTAGATATAAGAAAAACTCTGAAAAAGTGTAATAACTTTTCCCTGTTTCTGATGATATCTCCTTTTATCTATTTTAAGTATTTCATGTAAATGAATTTGTTCTGTCAGTTGAATCATTTTAAAATCATTAGACAAGCTTAAAGAATGTTGCAAAATAGATAAAAAAATTTCCTCCATGCCATAAAATGGGATAAATAAAATTTTTAAACATAAATATAAGTAATGACTTATTTGTCTAAAAATAAAACAATAATTTAATATTTGTCTTAATATCACATGGGGCCAAAGCAGCAGGCCTTGAGGCATCTGCCTTGCCCACGCTAGCCTAGGATGGACCGCAGTTCAATTCCCCGGCATACCATATGGTCCCCAATCCAGGAGCAATTTCTAAGCACATAGCCAGGAATAACCCCTGAGCATCATGACATGTGTGGCAGAAAAAAATAAATAAATAAATAAAAATATCCCTCCTTAACATGTTTTATAAAGTAATTGTTTATTATGTCTTCCAAAATGTGCTTTTGAATTTTGTAAAAATAGTTTTACTTTATAACCAAAATCAAACAGAGTGTTATAGATGAAAATGATTTTATATTAAAAACTGTCTAAATTGGGCATATTCCCATAGTCCTCAGGTATACTAGAAAACAGTAATACACAGAAATTGTAAAGAAAATTTTCTTGAAAAGTTTTTAATGTATGCAAAAGGAATGATTCTAAAGACAAAAAGGCAAAGTCAAGAAGAAGAATTTTAGCAAACAGTTTTATTGAAAGCACATGAAGAAGAAAAGGCATATGAAAAAGAAAACACTATAGCAGGAAAAAAGTATAGAGGTACAGACAACTGTTTAAGTTCTAGTAAAATTCATTTTGCTATGAAACCACTAATCTTTTTTTCTCAGTAACAGCATTGTGTAGACATTGGTTGCAGAGAAAAGAATAATTCCATTAAGGGTAGATAAAATAGATGTCTTTCTCACTTTTTCCAATAATGAATTTAATAATGTTTTTTGTTTCTAAAATTTTATAGAGTTTTAAAATCACATAATTTTCATTATATATTTTTGTGAATTTAAGAAATTAAGGAATATTAGTTCTACACCCCAAAGAATTTCTTGCAAAAATGTTTATTTAAAATAAATCTATCACAATATTTCACCATCTTTATTTTTGTCATCCATAATTGGACAGAGGAAATGGATAAATAAACTAACATTCTTTATTTGTTATTCTTTATTTATTATGCCTGAAATAGACACAGCAATAAAGTTTGTTCATTATCTGGAGTAAGAAAACTAAAATTTATATAGTTGTTTTATAATATTCATTTTATTTTTATTTTCTGACTACAATCAGAAAAGATAAATTTATTTTATAGCACGTATTTGTAAGTATACATCATAAATAGCTTTTATATAACAGTTATTTAGCAAGCACTTATTTTGCTTTAAAATATATTAAGAGTCTCTTTGATTAATATATTTATTTTACTTTTTACCTACATTTAAAATTTTCACCTGCATGGGAGAAGGGTAATATTATCTCCTTATCCCATGTGTAGGTTTAGGTAGATTAAAAGAATAAATCAAATTAATGTCATATAGATTATTAGTACTAAATTTATATATATATAATTATATATTATTTTTATAAGTATATAATATAAAATTATATATAAATAATATCTCCCAAGAAGATACCTTGAACATGTTTCCTGAGATGAGGAATAAGAGAGTGTTCTAGGGCATTGAGGAGGATAGAGGGAGGTTCACATGATGATGAAAGAGTGACTCATTCATTTGACAAAGACCAGATGGTCTGTAATTAGGTGTTTGCCCTTGCTTTGCCTTATAGTTTTCTCCAATAGAAATGTTATTTCTGATAAAACCCTAATTCTGAGTAATATCCCTTCTTTTTTTATTTTTGGCTATCTAAAGGAGTAATAAAATTTTCTCTTGAGCCTGTGAATGTTTTGGATGCTTTTAACTGAAAAGGTTTAAATGCTAATTTTGTGTTTAAATGCTAATTTTATTTGAGGAAGTTGTGTTCTGAACATTCTGTCTTTCCTTTGCTTCTTGACACTTGCAGTGAAGTCTCGTTTTTCAGAATTTGGGCAGTTTGGTAGATTTCACCCTCTCATGGAGCAAGATTCCTTGTTCTAAGACTGTATCAGTCTAGTTAGAGTGTCTGAATACAGTGGCACTTGAGATTTGACTTGACACAAAAGGGTAGCCATTTCTATGGACATTAAGAAAAATATCATACTTAATGATTAGCAGATTATACCATAGTTTCTGAGTTCTGAAGAAAAACATGTAAAGTTTTAGTATGTCAAGTAAAATGGATCATCAGATGGAGTGAAGAAAGGCAGTGATGAATATAGCATACTCTCTTAGAATTCAATTTCCAAGAGTTGACCTTCATAAATTACAGATAATAGCATACATGAAGATTTTACATGCATGAGATATTTTGATTTATATAAAGGAATAAAACTAAATATATTATCAGATGGAGTGAAGGCAGGCAGTAACAAATATAACTTACTCTCTTAGACTTCATTTTGCAAGATTTTGACCTTTATAAGGTTACAGATAGTAGCATATAAGAAGACTTTACATATATGAGCTATTATTTTATATATATATATATATTTATATCAAGCATTGTGATTTTGACTCCATTTCCTAGAAGGGCAGTTTTAGTTTTTAATGACTCGAATTAGAAGGATAGAAGAAATACAGCGAACATTAATTTAGAGAGATATAGTTATATATTGGAGAAAACTAGAATTCAGAATCAAGTCAAAGTTTATGATAAAAAGTAGGAGTTTTCTTGTATCCTGGGCACTGTTTCCTTTGAGGTGCAGAAGCTTCTCAGCTTAATATATTTCCATCTGTTTATTCCTTCTTCCACTTGTTTGGACTCATTGTTAGACTCAATGTCATGGAGTGTTTTACCTATGCGTTGTTCTATATACCTTATGGTATCAGGCCTGCTATCAAGGTCTTTAACCCATTTGGATTTTATCTTCATACATTATGTTAGCTGAGGGTCTAAGTTCGCTTTTATGCAAGTGGCTAACAAGCTGTGGCAACACGACTTGTTGAAGAGGCTTTCCTTGCTCCATTTAGGATTTCTTTCTCCTTTATCAAAAATTAGATGATTGTATGTCTGGGGAACATTCTCTGAGCACTCAAGCCTATTACACTTATCTGAAGGTCTATCTTTATCCCAATACCATGCTGCTTTGATAACTATTGCTTTGTAATACAGTTTAAAGTTGGGGAAAGTAATGCCTTCCATGCTCTTTTTCCCAATGATTGCTTTAGCTATTCGAGGGTGTTTATTGTTCCAAATAAATTTCAAAAGTGTTTGATCCACTTCTTTGAAGAATTTCATTGGTATCTTTAGAAGGATAACATTAAATCTGTATAGTGCTTTGGGGAGTATTGCCATTTTAAGGATGTTAATTCTGCCAATTCATGAGCAGGGTATGTGTTTCCATTTCCTAGTGTCCTCTCTTATTTCTTGGAGCAGGGTTTTATAGTTTTTCTAATCTCATAGTTTTAATCTAATCTAATAGATTAATCTTTATAGTTAGTCTAATCTCATCAAAAATGGGGAAAAGAAATGGACAGACACTTCAACAAAAAAGAAATACAAATGGTCAAAAGGAACATGAAAAATGCTCCATATGACTAATCATCAAGGAGATACAAATTAAAACAACTATGAGGTATCATACCATATCACAACACAGAGATTGGCACACATCACAAAGAATGAGTACATACAGTGCTGGCAGGGATGTGGAAAGAAGCTCTTATTCATTGCTGGTGGGAATGACATCTAGTTCAAACTTTATGGAAAGCGATATGAAAATTCCTCCAAAACCTTGAAATTGAGATCCCATATGATCCAGCTATACCACTCCTAGGAAAATACCTTAGGAACACAAAAATATAATACAAAAATCCCATCCTCACATCTATATTCATTGCAGCACTATTTATAATAGCCAAACTCTGGAAACAACCATGATGCCCTTCCACAGATGAATGGCTAAAGAAACTGTGGAATACACAGTGGAATATTATGCAGTCATCAGAAGAGATGAAGTCATGAAATTTTCCTATACATGGATGTACATGGAATCTATTGTTATGATGAAGTAAGTCAGGGGGAAAGAAATAGACACATAATAGTCTCACTCATTTATGAGTTTTAAGAAAAATGAAAGTCATTCTTGCGATAATTTTCAGAGACAAAATGAGGAGGGCTGGAAGTTCCAGCCCCCTATATGAAGCTCACCACAGAGTGCAGTTAGAGAAATAACTACATTGAGAACTATCATAACAAAGTGAATAAATGAGGGAAGTAGAAAGCCTGTTTGAGTACAGGAGGAGGTGGAGTAGGGAGGTGGGAGATTTGGGACATTGGTAGTGGGAATGTTTCACCTGTGAAGTAGGGTGTTCTTTACATGAATAAAACCCAACCACAATCATATTTGTAATCAAGATGTTTAAATAAATATATTAATTAAAAAAGTAGAAGTTTTAGATAATTAAAAGTGATAGAATCTGATGTATAAGGTGATTGGTTAACAACACATAATTTTCTCTCTATCATCTTATTTACATAAATGATAAAGCAAATAAAATTAATTTGTTTGAAAAATACTTCTTGTTTCAGTAATTTTACATTATTTGCATTTATTCTTCAAGAATGAATTCAGTAACTAGGTTCTTAAAATCTTTGCTAAAATTTAACATTTGTAATTATTCATAACTTGAAACTCTCTTCAGTCTAAATTTCTATTACAAGGTTTGACATAAGATCATGCCCCTAATAACTGTAAATTAGAGTTAATCTCTCCCTCAAGGTAACAAAACTATCCTAAAATTAAAGAATAGTCAAGATTTTTAATGTAAATAAAATAAAGTCCACATATTCAGAACAGATAAGTACTCAAAATAAAAAGACTGAGATATACTTTGAAATTATTCAACAAAAGGATTAGGAAAATATGATATATTCTCAAAAATATATAGATATAGACAAATCCTGACTTAAAGAAAATGATAAATCCTGCAAAATAATATTAAATACTATCTACTATTATATAGACAAATCCTGACTTTAGGAAATAATAAATTGTGCAAAATAATATTAAATATTATCTACTATTATATAAATGATAGTTTCATAATATATTTCAGAAGTATGTGGTCTACTAAAAAGCACTCTATATTTTAGAACTAAAAATACAGAAATTGAGGTATCAGGATGATGTTCATGAGAAACTATCATTATTGGTATTGAGATCAAAAAATCAAATCATTTAAAAAGTAAAGTTTTCAAATTAAATTAAATGAGGGATCATGGAATCTGTTAACTAATGATTCAAAGGTCTATTATTACTCTATTTTGACATTTATTACACTATTTTGACATATATTATGTTTTATGAAGTTTTCCTCTTTCTGTGGATTTAATTTTCTTTTTATAGAAATCTTTTACATATTTCTTGTAGGACCAGCTTAATAGAGATGAATTCTCATAATTATTGTTAGTCTGAAAAGTTCTGCTTGTTCAGATTTGAGTTATCATTCAAATGAAATATTCTTCATTTTATTTTATTCAACATTATTTGTCATGTCACTCTCATAAGGCCTAGAGTTTCTATTGTGAAATTTTTTGTTTGTTTTTCGGTCACATCTGGTGATGCTCAGGAGTTACTCCGGGCTATGCACTCAGAAATTGCTCCTGACAGGCATGGGGGACCATATGGGATGCTGGGGATTGAACTGAGGTCAGTCCTAGGCTGGGGTGCACAAGGCAGATGCCTTATGGCTTGCGCCTCTGCTCTGGCCCCTCTACTATGAAAAGTTTTAATGAATTTTGAATAGTTTCTCTATGTGGCAGTTTTTTTCTTCTCTTGTTTTTAGATTTGTCTTTTTGTTATTGTAGTTTTAGTAATAATACATTAGTGTAAATGTCTGTTTCAGTTTGTTTTATTTATAACTCTTTGAAATTCCTGCATTTGGGTTTCAAGCTCCTTTCAAATATGTTTTTTTCAAGTAAATTTGTTTTTACTAATTCTCATTGCTTTAGAAATCCCTGATGGAAACGTTTCTCTTGATGTGATCGCATATAGATCTCATGTAATCTTCACAATCTTCTATTTAGTCTTTTTAGATGGTTTCTAGTATTGTCAAGCTCACTGATACAGTATCTTTCTTCTGTTTTGCTATTAAGCCCCTGTATTGTATTCTTTTAGTTTACCTGTTAAACTCTAGAGAGCTTTATGCTCTCTGTTTGGACACGTCAAACTTAAAATTCTTTCCATTGACACCCTCTTTTCTGTGACTGTCTTTTCAGGACCTTATGTCTCTTCTATTATTACATCTTTTCTGGGTGTTGCCTTGACCTGTCACAGTCAGTGAGTCCTATTAAGCACCAGTATAACTGTTGCTCCATAAGAGCCTCACTGTGAGCCAGCTTGTGTTTGCGAAGCCCTGGGCAGTGCCTGGGAAATAGGTAATTGTACTTTTATATCTCTGGTTGTGATTCTGAACTGAAGCATTTTTGGTTTAGCAAGAAAGCATAGCAAAACATGGCATCACTTGATAATCCTTGATAGCTGTACTTTGGGGAGTCTTCAAGGTTTTTTTTTTTTTTTTTTTTTGTCTAAGGAAGGCATCCTACTTACTAACAGGTCTGGACAAGAAAGGCTTGGTTTATTTGTCTGCCAAGATTAAACACTCTTGATTATTGGTTGGGAGAAGGGTGGAAAGCATCATTTATCTCATCTATTTGCAAGGAGCTATTTGCAAGACTTGATAGACTATTCCTCAAGGGTTTGTCCCCATGGTTGGTGATTATGGAGGGGGAGTAAGATCTAAAGTAGAATCTTTTCACACTGTTTTCAGCAAGATTGAGAGAGGAAGTCAGATGACACCTATCTGTGACTCATAACCTTCTTTAAACTTTATATTTTTTGTTGGCTATTCTAGTATTATAAGTACAGGGCAATAGTGTTAAGAGACATGATTCCCACAAAAGACTGTGGCTCCCCAGTGGCTTGTGTGAAGTGGAGAGTAGATAGGTGGACTTCAGCCTCTACCCACACTAGGCACCACCTGGGAAATGGTGCTGCAGTGGACCTTGAGTCACAGCAGCCCCATTAGGCATTCATAAAACTACAACTGGCTTCTACTTTTCTGTCTCTTTAGGATGTGAATCCCCCCTTTCTTGGGGATTCCTGATCTCAGGCTGGAGCAAGGAACTCTTACACCAAGGAAAATCTTGTACCAAATTTCAGATCAGATAACATGTTACAGAAAATTATTCTAGATGAATGGTGAAGTAAACATGTTTATTTGTAAATAAAGGGAAGCAAAGAAGAACATAAAGTGACATTCAAGAAAGAGCACAGTCTTCTCCAGAATAAAAAAAAAAAAGTGCAAGTGCAGATACTAAGCAGGGCTTTGAGTACCATTTATCCAGAATAGGAAAATTCTCCTGAAAACAAGAAAGTCCACAGCTCAGGCAGATGCAGGCTGAAGAAGCAAGAACCCATTTCCTGTGCTGCCCATAGCCATTGCTAGTGTGATCTTCAAGGAGGATAACTGGGAGCAGTTGATGGTCTTTTGAAAAATTTATTATTTTGCATGTATCCACCATACTTGACTTTGCTCAGGGCTTAGTCCTGCTTCTAAGTTCAGTGATCATATCTGGTGGGTTTGAGTGCCCTTATGAGGTACCAGCTATCAAATCTGGGTCTCTTTTATGCCAGGTGAATGTTCTACTTTCTATTCTATGCCTCCCCACCCACCACCCCACCCCCAGAAGATAGAGTTTGGAACTTCTCTTCGGAGTCTTTGTTTCAGAGGTAAAGTCTCTCTCTCTCTCAGGATTCCAGTCTCCCCTCCAGGCAGGAAGCTTCAGACTTCCTGGGTACTGAATTGGATCCTTTGTCTCAAAGACCTTCATGCTTTGGGGCAATTTAGGTTCCAGCTTATTTTTCTACTACAGACTTTACCAGTTCCACACCCACTTTTCTACCTCCAACTGTGCCTTAAGGTTTCTGATCTTTTGGCACAGACCACCTCCTCTTTCTTCCAGTTCTGACCTTAAAAATCTTTTACAGATTGTACTTTTTCCCTTGACGGTGGTGTTACTATATTGGTGAGTACATCTCAGTGTTATTTCATCTAAGTATAATAATTTTATCATATGATGTGATCTTGTTTTTTTTTTTT
>PVKC010033697.1:0-13901 GCA_004027635.1 Crocidura indochinensis | reverse complement strand
TGCACTCAGAAATCATTCCTGGCTGGAACGGACATATGGGACACCTGGGGATCAAGTGCCTTCTGTCCTAGGTCAGCCAGGTACAAGGCAAATGCCCTACCACTGCACTATTTCTCTGGTTCCAACATGTGATGTCTTATCCTATTGCTTACAGTAGCTGCAGAGCATTCAAAGAAGAGAGAGTATTATAATATATTCTGGTATTCCTCAGTCATAAATGCTTTGGGGTGTTATTTCTATTTATTTATTTCTTCATTTGGCCTTTATGACTAAACCTTTTATTAATGTCCCGAATACATTTCATTTGTGCTTGAACTTGTATTTCTCTGGAAGAGGTTTCCAGGATGGTATTACTGTTAATAATTTTTTACATAACCCATTCCTAGACAATTGTTTATTACAAAATATATTATTAAATTTTGTACATTATAGTTTAACTTTTAAAGAACAGCACTCTGATCTATAATTCTATAATCATGGGGAGAATGTATTTATCCTAGAGGGATAGAATACTCATTTTGTTTTCAAGATTTGCATGTGTGAATGCAAAGTAATAATCTGATGATACCTCTAAGTGAAATTGGACATTTTTATATTGCTAGCTGGCTGCCTGTATATTTTTTCTCTGTGCAATTTGACAAAAGCTATAATGTAGTATTCCTTCAGGAGAAGGCATGTGGTTGGATGGTAAAGCAATGGCTTACCAATCTGAGACCTCAATTTGATCCCCAGCACTGCAAAAATCAATAGCAAAAAACCATAAGACTAAATAGATAAAGAGCAGCACTTTTGAATAGAATTTATAGAGATAGCAATATTATCTTGAAAGAAAGCATTGTAATTGAGAAGCTATTCATATTTTTACTTAGATTTTACTTAAATTTAAATAACCACATCATCCATTTCTATTTTTATTGTAGTTTTTAATTTTAGGCACAGTGGTTTACAGTACTATTAATAACAGGATCCTTCTATACATAGGTACAATGTTTTGACATAAAAAATTCCACCAGAATATTCTTCTGCATCTTGTCCCCCACACCCAATGTTAAGGTCAATTCTTTAGACCAACTCTCAAGACTCGGCTGCCTTTGGCCACTTGATGTTCCTACACTGAGTTCCTATGTCTTAGGCCCAAGACATTATCCATCTGACCCTCCCCTCTGACTCACTTCATTTAGCATAATTCCATAGCAGAAGATTGTATGGTTTTGTCTTTTCTTGTAACCAAGTATAATCCCATTGTTTATCTACACTAAATTTATCCAACCATCTGGATTTTTTTTAAATAAATCTTTATTTAAGCACCACAATTACAAGTATGTTTGTAGTTGGATTTCAGTCATAAACAGAATACCTCCCTTCACCAGTGTAACATTCCCACCATCAATGCCCCTCACCCCTCCTACCCCTGCCTGTATTCTCGACAAGCATTCTACTTCTCTCATTCTTTAACATTGTCATGCTAGTTGTTAGTGTAGTTATTTCTCTGTTAGAGAAACAATCACCTGGCTTTGGTTTTAACAGATCACCTTCTCTTTCCTCTGAAAAAAAAAAATTGTATATCTGTGCTCTATGTTCACTTAATAGCTTAGGTTTGTGTACTGCTCTAATCACAGTAATAACTGGTGTGTTTATATCTAACTTAACTTAAGATGGACAATGATATTCTATGCTTATTTACTGTAGTGGCTTTTGGAATATTGATTATTAGAATATATGGAAGAAAACAAACAGATCTCTGGTCTTGCTGTTTTACAGGTTGAACCAATGTAAAGCTAGAAACTCTGTGCTCTAGATTGCCAAGTACTAAGACTAGGTGATAGGTTGAAACAGTCTAATGTGCACACAATGGGTAGGAGGCCTTTCCCCGTGGGTGAAAGCAGAGACAAAAGTAGAGACGAAAGTAGAGTGGATTCCGACTTCTCTCCAAAACAGAAATTCACTGTTTCTGTGTGTCAGTCAGTTAAGGAAATGTTCTATTTGTATTGCGTAGAAGGAGCAATAAAAATAGGGCAGTTGTAATTTTCTTCACACCCAGAAAATTGTGAATGTTTCCACATATGTTCCCAAGCCAGGACATGTGCAGAAGACACAATATTGCAGATTCTCATAGTGGAGGCTTTGCATAGTTGATTCATCAGATGGTTTCTGTGCATCATTTCTCTAG
This sequence comes from Crocidura indochinensis, assembly GCA_004027635.1. Lineage (NCBI taxonomy): Eukaryota > Metazoa > Chordata > Mammalia > Eulipotyphla > Soricidae > Crocidura > Crocidura indochinensis. The sequence goes on along the minus strand of PVKC010033697.1, from coordinate 11,731 downwards.
ACTTATCATTTCGTATTTGTTGTGAGTTGCTGGGTGATGTGTCTATCACACTTCAAGGTAATTTTATGCATTTTATAAAATCAATATATGATTACTGAAAAGTTTTAGAAATTGAAAAATAACATAATTATTACTAAAACGTATCTTTTCTAAATGCAAAAAATACGAACAGAATTTATTTATGACTTCCAGTTTCAATAATACAAGTTTTTGGAAGGGGCTGGAGCAATGACGCAAGTGGTAAAGCATTTGCTTTGCATTCGCTAACCTAGCACAGACTGCGGTTCGATCCCCCAGCATCCTGCAGGATCCCCCAAGCCAGGAGCAATTTCTGAGCACATAGCCAGGAGTAACCCCTGAGCGTCACCAGGTGTGCCTCCCCCAAAAGTAAGGTTTTGGAAATTTTTCATGTACAGCATTTGAAAAATTATCAATTTTTTTGGATTTGAGCCCTGCGGTGCTCAGAAATCACTCCTGGCAGACTCGGAGACCATATGGGATGCCAGGAATCGAACCCAGGTCTGCAAGGCAAATGCCTTACCACTGTGCTCTCTCTGGCCCCTGAAAAATTATTAATTAATGTCTTGTAAGATATAATTAGGAGCACAGTTTTGTTTATATACTACATATTTCACCCTATGATGAACAAGTTGTGAAAGATCATCATCTGAGATGTGGCTTCAAAACATCAAACAAACAAACAAACAAAAATTGTCAACTAAATGATATCTTCAATTCCCAGGAATCTTAGATCCAATTCTAATATCAGTACATGTAGTTTACACATTTTATCCCAAGAAACTAAATGTTATCAATGAAAATTATTTTTGCAAACTTTAAAAGCATTAACCCTTCTTGACATAATCTACCTAAAATATGACATGTCATCAGCTAAGGTTGTTTTGTGGCTCATACTCCATTGAATTCTTCCAATCTCCCCTTTTTTCATCTTCAATACTATACTGCTCAATAGCAAAACATTTTTCTTAGGCATATGATTGTGTCTAAAATCAATCAAGTTAGCACCTAAAACCTCTGTCCTGTGGGGATCAGTCCAGAGAGTAAGACAAACAGACATAGGAAGGGGACACCACACACACACACACACACACACACACACACACACACTAATTATCTAAGCTTTATTGTGAAAAATGTAGGCTTCCAGAATGACTCTCAGGCTGACCCTTTATTTAGTAAAGCTCTCCACGGGTCCATCCTCTTGATTTCCTCATTCTGGCTCCTAGCACGTATACCATTGTTCAAGTTAACAGAGACTTTAAGGATAGTTAGGAAGCATATACCAATTCAATGGGGGCTATTTCACAATGCCAATCAGCAGGCACTCTGAAAGGACAGAAAAGAGTTAATGACAATTTCCTATTTTATTTTAATCTATGGTACATTTTAAAGACCCTCAGCTGTCTTAATTCTCTTCTTTTCTGGCTACATTTTTGGTTAGCTGATTATATCCTAAAGACCTAAACTGTTTTGGTAGGGATCTATACCAACCGTGGGGATTTTGTTAGGGTATTTGACACACATCTACATAGTTTAGCAAATATTTCAGCAAAGAAAATGGAAGCTTTGAGTTAAAAAAAAAAAGTCTTACATTGAGAAATATACTATAACAGATTAAGAACCCAACTCTTTAGTTGCAGGCCAGAAATGAATGTTTTGAGCAGTTGCCTCCCTCTTTATCCTCAAAATTAAACACATTTACAGGTGCAAATTTCTCTCAGAAATAGGCAGAAGAAAAATGCCTCCTCCAGCTTTGAACTTCTCTCAATTAAATTTATAGAATCTTCATCTAAGATTATCTTTCAATTCTCCTGGAAGCCAGATGCAATATTATCTTTCTTTACTTCCACATTTTCTCACCACATTTTTTGGTTCTGTTTGTTTTTGAAGAATTAAATTAGTTTTTATTTAAGATATTTATTTAGAGAATTGTAAGGGGATAGGAAGATAGAGCACAGAGAGAAAAAGCCAAAAGTACATATCTAAGATTGAGATATGGACCAAACTCTTGGTTGGAGAATGAGTCCAGTCTGTCATTATAAAGTTGCTTTGATACAGGGTGTCTTCTGGGGTGCCTTGACTTGAAGTTGCCTATATGCAGAAAAAGTTGATCGACTGTCTTTTCCCCCTGAGAAAACATCTTGAATACATGATGATTTTTTCATATTCTGATCATGACTTTCGAATTATTTTGAAGCTTCTTATTCTTAGAGGGCCCACTTTTTTATTTACCAATGTTATTGTTGGGCCCTGTCTAAGTTTATTTACAAGATGTCAGCCCAGGTTCTTTTTTGTTTTGTTTTGTTTTGGGGTCACATCCGGAAGTGCTCAGGGGCCACTCATGGCTTTACACTTAGAAATCGCTCCTGGCAGGCTCTGGGGATGATATAGAATGCCGGGATTCAAAGCACCATCCTTCTGCATTCAAGGCAAATGCCCTACCTTCATGCTATCTCTCCGGTCCCTCAGCCTATGTTCTTTAGACATTCATTTTATATCTACTTTGTCAGTGTCTAGCTCTGACCTGGTAATTTGGAGATATGGAGGTGATAGAATGCCTTCAAGAATTGTGATCTATTTATTTAATTGTTGCCATGACCATCATGACTAGGATATGACCTGATAATATATGCAGGATAAATTTCTGGAAGCTGCTTAATATGATAGAAAAGCATCTGCATCCTAAACGGATTTAATTTTGCTCTGTTACTTAACCTTGGCTCAATGACAGAGTTTCCCTGAACTTGCTTTATTATCAAGACACAGTGGTGCCGTGATGCTGGCTTTCTGGTACAGTGTGTGGTGTATTTGCATTTCCTGCCTAAATTACTAACATACTAAGAGTATGGTCCTAAATAGAAATTGTTTTTTTTTGTTTTTTGTTTTTGTTTTTTGTTGGTTTTTGGGTCACACCCGGCAGTGCTCAGGGGTTACTCCTGGCTCCATGCTCAGAAATTGCTCCTGGCAGGCATGGGGGACCATATGGGGCACCAGGATTCGAACTGATGTCCTTTTGCATGAAAGGCAAATGCCTTACCTCCATGCTATCTTCCGGGCCCCCTAAATAGAAATTGTAAAAATAAACTTAACCTACATAAATTTTATATATAAATTATATATAAATATAGCTATATAAATTATATATATATATATATATATATATACAGTCAGAAGAGTAATTCCACCAACTTCCATTAACTACTTTCTCTTTAATCTATCTTGGGAGGACCAGGTAAACGTTATAAATCCAGAATCAAAGGATGAGACAGTACAATTGAAATAAAGCAATGCAAGACTTTATTTTGTCACCGACAAGCCCTAAACTGACTGGCCAGGGACATCCCTGCAAGAGGCAACCCTGCCTGGGGTCAAAAGCCAGTTAATATAGGGAGGGGTTGAGGAGGTTCTAGCTTCTGATGATCTTTAAGACGATTGGCTGTTGTCTAGGGTACCTTCCTACTGCTACCCTGTTTCCTTTCCAGATAGGCTACATGGCATGGCCAGGTATCTCAGGGCAGTGTCGAAAGAAAATTTAGACTTGAGAAAGAGAGAAGCCTAAGAGGCTTACTATATAGAACACTTTACAAAATGGAGTCCCTCCTGTTCAGAGCCTAGGGCCTCACAGTTAGAGCAGCACCATCTCCTTGGATCTACCTTCTATCTTCAGTTTGAAGATTTTACTTTAAATTAAGTAAATTAATCCCCAAATTATATTGCTTACCAATATTCTTTTCCCCCCATGTCTTTCATCTTTTTTGGAATCCACACAAATAATTCTCCTGGTTTATATAGAATATTTAGTATAATACTCTATGCTATCCATATTTGATTCTTTATGTAGATACTTCTTCATATTAGTAGCATTAAAATCCACTATTATGTTCAAATTTAAATATAAAAAATAATGCAAATTTGGATTATACTAAAATCATAAATGCTCTTTTTTTTCCAAGAAATTTGGGTAGGAAAATGAGGGTGGTGCTTATCTGAGCCCCTCAGAGATTGACATGAAACTCTCTCTAGTCATCTCCTATCTACCCTGCAGAATTTTCAGAAATCAGTGTTACTACTGAAAAAACAAAACTCCCTGTCGCTTGCCAATGAACAGACATTAAGGTAATGTCTGACTCCCACCATTACCTGTTCTAGATGGAGAAAACCATTCATGCCTAGAAATTGCTTAATAGACCTAATTACCTTAAGATTTTTTATCTTTAAATATTCTTTTCTCAGTGCAAGATCTTCTCAAAGAAAGTTTTAAGCAAAAATAAGCCATGGAGATGACAAAGGCAAATACAGATTTAAATTAATCACCAGCTTCATATCAAATACTTTGTTTTCCACATTTATACTAATCACATGTGTTCAGATATTATAAATTCCCATTGCCGAATATACTTGTTAGTAATTTTGTATCTTATGCTGTCGAATGCAATGCTTATCAGTTAATTTATCTGACCATGTGATGTGTTCCATTGGGTGAACCAGACCATGCAATGTTTCTATCTGTATTGCCCTGAACTTTATCAACTGAAGAGTGGCTTTGAGCCCTTCTTCCATGTAATGATCACTCACTACCTTTCTTTCTTCCTGGTTCTGAGTTTAATTTTATGATTAATTCATTTGTAAGTGACAAATTGTAAACAGTTTTTCTACAGAGTTAGGAAAGAAGTTTATAATAGGCTGCAAAGTAGGGATTTCATTCCAGGCTCAGTTCCTAATACAGTAAGGTCCCCCAACATCACCAGTAACAACCTGGTGGTCAACTGTGGGTACCATAGGGTGTTGACCCCAATCAAGCCAACTTCATACTCCAAAAAAATATTACTGTGAGTTTAAACTTGACTTACAGAAATTAGGAAACCTAGGAGCACGATGGCATGTTTACCTTACAAGACAACCCAGTAACAAATGATTTCTCATGCCTTTGGGTTAGAGGAAGATGTTTGAAAACAGTCTCTGCATGAAGAGAGAGGGAGACTAGTTTCTTCTTCATTCTAAGCAGATGGCATTTATTTTCTTCAGTTCTTTTGCCTACAACACAGGCTTCTTTCTAAATGTAAGGCATTTGTCCTTGTGGTTACTCACAAGGTTCAGAGATAAAATTTAAGACAAAGAAAGCGGTTTATGAGATAAATAAGAATTCATGTCTGTTTCCAAGCATTTGTGGCTTTCTGTTGTTGTTTTGTTTTGGGGACCAACCTGGTTGTGCTCAGGGCTTTTTCCTGGGTCTGAGCTCAGGGACCACTGCTGGCTGTGCTTAGGGATCCATACAGGGTGCCAAAGATCAAACCTTGGTGGCTTTCTTCAAGGCAACTGCCCTATCCACTGTACTATTACTCCAGTTCCCTTTTATTAGGAATTTATAGGACAGAATTGGTAAAAAAAAAAAAAAGTTAAAATAGAACTGCTTATTGTGACTGTTATATATTTGATATATGGAAATCTCAAATGAGTAAAGGACATTTTTCAAACTGGTATAGTATAACACATTGGGAATTGAAAAATCATCGATTATTAGTAAGTTGTATATATGAAACTTAAGCTTAAGTTTACACTTTAAATTTTTTCAGAGCAAATTATATTTGAGGAGTAATTTTTTAAAAGTCTGTATTTCATTTATCTAGAACGTTGTCTGAATTTTTTTCCTTTTTCCTTTTTTTCTTTTGAGTGCAGGGTAACACATTCAGGTGCTCAGAGGTTACTTCTGGCTCTGCACTCAACAATTACTCAAAGAAGTGCTTGGGGGACCATATGAGATGCCTACTATTGAATTTGTGTTAGCTGCGTGCAAGATAAACACCCTCCCTAAGATACTATTGCTCCAGAACAAGAGTTGTCTGTATTGTGATAGCAATGTGGTTATTTTCTGTGGGATGGTTCTGTAGTTTAATGATCAATTTCAAATTTTAGACATTTGAACCTTGATTCCCAAATAATGTACATCAAATCTTCAGTAACATTTGTTGCCATCAAAAAGCGGTAGTGTTGGTTTAGAAAAAAATAGGAAAAAAAAATTGGTAGTGTTACAAAAGAATGGAACTAAATATCCAAGCCAAAGGCAACAATAATGGAATCAAGAGACCCAAACTTTAACAATTTAAACTCAAAATGGGCCTGTTATTCTGGCAGGCAGAGGGGCAAGGTGGGGTGATATGGGATGCACCTGGGAACCATTAGTGAAGGGTGGTGAGCACTAGTTGTGGGTGGGATTGGCCCTGATTCCTTGCATGTATGTCTGAAACCCAACTATGAAGTAGTTTGTAAATCACAATGATTTCAATAAAATGAAAAATTAAAAAAGGTGGTGGGAAGAATAAAAACTTACAATATATCAGTAATTGTACAGCTAGTAAGGATGACACCCAAGCCACTAAAATACAAAAGGAAAATGTGGGAAGTCATTGCACAGCTGTTATTTAAACCAAGCAAAACACACACACAAAAAAAATCACATTAGCAGTCAGAACAGTTTTTACATCTAAAAATGGCTCCAAGATAAATTTAAACACTTCTTTAAATACACTTGCCTTTAAAAGTGATAAAAGATAACCTAAACAAATGAAAAAAAAAATAGAAGAGTGTGGAGTCTGAATATAGACAATGGGAAGGGAACACACTCCACAAATCCTTAATTTTCATTTGTAATCAAACCTTTAGTGAAGTTTAAGTATATAAGTGAAACAAAGTTCAACCTTCAGTTCTTCAATTATTTTGCTAAATAAAATCTTAGGGATATGAAATAATATTTTCTCCCAAATAATTGAAGCTGATTTACCCATATAAAGCACACACTTACTTTGATGCCTCATGGTCTGGATGATATTAATCCAACAATTCATTGGAAGGTTTAAGTCATCGATTATCACTCAGGGTTTGTTTTTAGAACTTGTAAAAACACTAAAGCTCTTTTCTACCTCTGAGAATGAGGCTGTTTAATACTTTCATGGGCCACTCAGAAAATTTTTGTTACCTCTCTCGAACTCCCAACTTATCTAATAAGACTCTAGAACTATAACAATTATGTTTCTCCCATGTAACTATGTAATGAGGGTGCCTGCTGCAGAGTTGCCAGTCCTATTCAATGTACACACACATACACAACAAACACAAGCACAGTCTCATAACCCAATATACACACACTCACACAGCCCAAAACCCTCACCCTCAACACACACACATACCCAACACGCAGACTCACACACCTCCAACACACATACATACAACCCAACGCATACATGCACACACATTCTTCTACACCTTTGTATCTTTCAAGTCACCGAACCCACACGCTCCCCATTCTAGATTCCTCATACTTCTGGCAACTATTTGTATTTTACTTATTATTCTAAATTATTTTAGTTCCATGAAATAATATTGTCTATACATTATGTCATGTTATGTTGTTACATCACGTTACATTACATTATATTACATTGCATTGCATTGTATTGTATTGTGTTATATTATATTATATATCTACACATTCTAACACCATACCTACTGTCACAGTGTAAGTATACCTCATCACTCTCTAAGTTCCCTTCCACTTCTCAACCTCTCTTGGTACTCTCTTCTCTAAAAGTCTACTTTCAGAGTCTATTACAACAGGATGTTTATTATTATCTTACTATGTTTTAATTTTTATATTCCACATATGCGAGATGTTTCTGTATGTCTCCTTCCCTCTGACTGACTCCATATTTTCGAGTTCCTTCTGAGCAGCAATGAATGAGAAGATTTCATCATATTTATAGTTCAGTAGTTTTCTATCGTGTATCTAGACAACAGATTTTTTAAATTTTTATATATTTATTTTAAGTAACTTATTTAAGCACCATATTTACAAAAGTATTTGTAGTTCAGTTTCAATCATAGAATGTATACCACCCTTCACAGGTGCAACTTTCCCACCACTAATATCCCCTGTTTCTGTCCTCCCCCACCCTTGCCTTCTATTCTCTCTCTCTCTCTCTCTCTCTCTCTCTCTCTCACTCTCTCTCTCTCTGTCTCTCTTATTGTCATGGTAATTTATATAACAGATTTCTCTATTTTTTGAGAAGCCCTATACTGTTTTAATGGAAACTGAAAAAGATGACATTCCAACCAATTGTAAATGAGGATTATTTATTGCCCCATCTCCCCAAGAGTAATAACTGCTTTTGCCCTTAATTGTGTATCACCTTTGTTGTTTTTAGTAAAAAATCCCATTGTTTTATTTTGCATTTTCTTGATTTTAAGAGATGAAGAACATTTCTTTTTTTTTCGGTTTTTTGGGCCACACTCGTTTGATGCTCAGGGGTTACTCCTGGCTAAGCACTCAGTAATTGCTCCTGACTTTGGGGGACCATATGGGATGCTGGGGGATCGAACCGCGGTCCTTCTTTGGCTAGCGCTTGCAAGGCAGACACCTTACCTCTAGCACCACGCCGCTGGCCCCAGAACATTTTTTTCTTACATCTTTTGGTCATCTGTGTGTTCTCTTTGGAAAAAATATTAATTTGCTTTTGTTAAATCCTACAAGTGTTTTAATCAGTCTTATAAATCTTTATAAATCTTATATAAACCATTTATCATATTGTGGTTAGCAACTGTTTTCTCTCAGTAAGGTGTCTTTTCTTTCTAGCTATCATTTCTTCTACAGTGCAAAATATTGTAGACATTTTATAAAATTTTAATTATGAATCTTTTTATGAAATCCCATTTTGTTTATGTTTGTTTCTATTTTCTTGGCCAATAGCAATAAATCTTTGAAGATGCCTCTGGTATATCATGCTGAGTTAGTCCTGTTTTCCTAAATTATAATTCATGAATTTTGGATCTAATATTCAGGTCATCAATCCATTTTGAATTAACTTTTTGTTTTGTTTTGCTTTGTCATGTGGGAGACACAAGTTCTAATCCCAGATAAAGAATCTTACTTTCGGAGCAAGAGTAATAATGCAACTGGTAAAACTCTTGCATAGCATGTGGTTCTAGATTTATTCCATGTACTTCGTATCGTGATACAAGCCTGCTAGGAGTGATCCCTGAGCACAGAGTCAAAAGTAATGTCTGAGCAACACCAAAGGTGGCCCCCCAAAAAAACATAAAACAAATCTGAATCAAAGATATACCTAAATAATCTTTAATACAGATTTTAAAAATGATAACTTCATCTAAAATAAAAAATTATAAATTCACCTTAGTTGCTAAAAGATTAATCTTAATTATTGGCCTTGGATTCTTACTATGAACTAGCCATCCTCCCTCAATGTCCAGCACAAATAATCACAAGTTCCTTATTTTCTGTGAATATTAGAATGACATTGCTTATAAACACACATTTTAAAGTTATGAAAAACAAGTGAGAGATGACCTTTAGTTCAAGATATTGCTTCATATGTATTCGTGCTTCCTTGTAATTTCAGAAATAGTCCACACAAATATGAAATAGTCCACACAAATATGAAATCTGAAAAGCAATATGCAGGCAGGTGCACTAACTAGGTATTTTATTTTGGATTCACAGCCCCAGCCAGGGTAAAAAACACGGAGAAATAATTTCATTGCACCAGAGAGAGAGAGAGAGAGAGAGAGAGAGAGAGAGAGGCACAAATCTTCATGTGAATGTAGTAGAGATGGTCAAAGGACCTAGTCCTCCCTTACTGTTCCTCCGAAGGGATCCATGCACAGAAAGTCAGAAATAAAATTTTAGAACAGAGGAAAAAGGGGGGCCGGGCGGTGGCGCTGGAGATAAGGTGCCTGCCTTGCCTTCGCTAACCTAGGACGGACCGCGGTTAGATCCCCCGGTTCCCCATAGGTCCCCTGTGCCTGCCAGGAGAGACTTCTGAGCCAATAGCCAGGAGTAACCCCTGAGCGTCACTGGGTGTGGCCCAAAAACCAAAAAAAAAATTAAAAAATTAAAAAAAAATAAAAAGAACAGAGGAAAAAGGATTGTTGAGCTCTCTTACTGCTTGGAATTCACAAAGGAATACAAAGCAAGTTGTGTTTCATCTTAAAGCACCTGAGATACACCTTCTTCTTAAATATTTTGAGTTTTTCTGGCTTCTCTTTTGGAAAAAATTTTGAAAAAATTGCTAATGTGTAACATTTTAGATATTCTTTAAATTTATCTTTAGAACAACAGCAACTCTTAGAAGATTTCCAGCAGTTCAAAGTGATCATTTAAAATTTGTCTCATATGTGTTTTCACATCAATGACCTTAAAGTATATTTCCAAAGAAAAATCATTTTAAACTCTACTAAATTAAACTGTGTAGTCTTGCGTGTAACTTAACTTAATCCAGTACTTGGAATCAATAATAAACAGTGACTTGGATTATGCACATACCCCTGGCTTTCAGTCCTTGTGATATTTAAAGAAAAACACCCACATCCTTTTCTATATTTCTACACTATGGATAGCTCTTCTGCATATTTTTGCCACTGCCTTAGCAGCTGTCCCAAATTCACTCTTTTTGGAACCCTAACAAATCTCTAACTATTACATAGCACAATTAAACAGTTATTAAATCTTAAACTATTAAAAAGCACAATTAAATAGCTATTCAATCTTAAACTATTAAAAAGCACAATCTACAGATATCTGTACCTGCAGATTCCTCCTGCTGCTCCTCTGACCTCACCCCCTCCCACATCCACATATACATGTTATTCCTTCCTTGGAACATCCTGTCTCCCAGGAAATCATGTTCTAATCTGGAACTGGATCCTGGTTGGAGAGACAGAAAACTCACATGGAGACCTTCACTTAGCCACTAATTTTAGGACCTTACTAAATGAACATGCTTTCTACAGTTTATTCTTTTTTTTAAAAAAAGGAGTCTCAATTATTACATGTTGGGGGTGGGTTGTTGTTGTTGTTGATTAATATCTTTATTTAAGCACCATGATTACAAATATGTTTGTAGTTAGGTTTCAAGTATAAAAAAAAGAACACCCGGGGCCCGGGAGATAGCATGGAGGTAAGGCGTTTGCCTTTCATGCAAAAGGTCATCGGTTCGAATCCCGGTGCCCCATATGGTCCCCTGTGCCTGCCAGGAGCAATTTCTGAGCATGGAGCCAGGAGTAACCCTTGAGCACAGCCGGGTGTGACCCAAAAAAAAAGAACACCCCTCGTCACCAGTGCAACATTCCCACCACCAATGTCAAAAACAAGGCCCATTGTGTGGATGGAGATGGTGTGAGAATGAGTACAATGTTTTAGCTGTTCTGCCTTCTCTCCTCAACCTTTAAGGTTTACCTCTGACTTCCAGTTATTCTTTGTAGAGACTAGAGAAGGGCTCTGCAGGAGGATTTTCTGTGCTAAAAAAGGAAGCTTCTATATTACCCAAAATGCAAACTTCACATTCCTGTAGAGATGAATTTCTTGAAATGTGGCTCATGCAATGTGGAAGTTGATTGCCCAAATTGTATTTCATGTTAATTGCAATCAATTTAAATCACTATAGATGGTTTCTGAGAACTTACCTGGTACAGGTGTGATTTAGAGCTTGGGGATAATGGCTTAGATACATTAGACTTAGAAGGAAAAAAGAATAATATGGCACGAGGAGATGCAAGAGGGCCCCTGGAGTACATAGTTGAAGATAAATCTGCAGTACTGTATCAATAAGATCACCCACACTGATTAATATATTGGAAAATAGAATTATACACAAGCCTGGAAGCTGGGATCTAAGAGTGGAGAGGAGGAGATCCTGGCTGG
>PVKC010033696.1:0-13888 GCA_004027635.1 Crocidura indochinensis | reverse complement strand
GGGAGGGAGGTTCTCCAGAACAGTAGCAGCAGAGAAGGAAGGGAGAAAGGAAGAAATAGAGCACTAAATCAATATGGTCCAGGGCACACACCTCTCCAGGCTCACTTGTGTCTTGTCTCTTTCCTTGCTCCAACACTGACCATTTCCATCACCTCAAAGATGACATGCTCATCCCATCCAGGGCCTTTGCATGACCTGCTTTCCCCAGCCTGCTTTTCCTCACCCCTGGAAAGATATTCATTTTTTCATCCTACTAGCTTCCCTTCCTAAGTTCTTTAACCCCTTCCCATGAATGCCTTATTGCACCATTCATGCTGCTCTCTGGGTGCACTCTTCATGTACTGTTATATGTGGGGACAACTGTCCACTGCCTGGGTCTGCTAGCTTGTACTCTCAGCAAGGAGAGACTATGTCTTGTTCAGCAACTTACATCACCCCTGCCTCACTAGGAACCATCACCAAATTCAGTGCAGTTCACAGGGGACTAAGTAAATGGAAATGTGCTGAGGCTGAGTTCAAGTTGCTCTTTGGAGGACCCCTGGGATGTCACAAGCAGATGGAGCAAAGATGCAAACAATACTGGGGGTTCTCCCAGTGTGGTTCCCCAAAACAGCAGCATCAGAGAACATAAAGGTAGGTGAGTTCCTGGGCCCAGCACTCTGTGGGACTTGAGGCAAGCAATGTTTTTCTTTTATGTGTACACCTTCCAAGTGGTATTTAGGGAAACCAGCTAATACTCAATCAAAAGCAGTGCCCCAGGCCCTCCAGAGCTACACCTGGCAGTGCTGGGGGAGGGGAGGGCCCACAGATATGCAGTGCTCAGGTGCCACTCAGTGCCATGGCTGAATCAGTTCATATAAATGTCCTAACCCCCATACTATCTCCCAGACCCCCAGTCTGTATTTGAACAGGAACCTGGGTTGATTCTGCTACAAGCTAGAGCTGGAAAAGAGACACTGGCTAAGATGTCAGCATGCTTTTGATTTTTATTTGTGGAGAATGTTCAGGGTTGTTTGTTTGTTTGTTGTGTGTGTGTTTAGTTTTGGGGCGACACTCAGGGGTTGCTCCTGGCTATGCACTCAGAAATTGCTCCTGGCTTGAGGGATAATATGGGACACCAGGGGATCTAACCATGGTTCGTCCTAGGCTAGCGTGTGCAAAGCTGACACCTTACCGCTTAGGCCACTGCTCTAGCCCATGTTCAGATTTTAATACTGGCTCTGTGCTCAGGAATCACTACCAGCAATGTTCAGGGAACCCTATGGAATGCCAAGGATCAAACTCAGTCTGACCATGTGCAAGGCACTTACTGTACTATCCCTCCAGCCTCAGTATGCTTTTTGCTGTTTTTCTATAACAGACAAAACAGTATTTTAGGCTTTGCAAGTCACCAACTAAAAGGCCTGCATGTGTCCTGATGTATGACGCTTACACTCACAGTCCACTTTTTTTTTCTTTTTGGTTTTTGGGCCACACTCAGCAGTGCTCAGGGGTTACTACTCCTGGCTGTCTGCTCAGAAATAGCTTCTGGCAGGCACGGGAGACCATATGGGACACTGGGATTCAAACCAACCACCTTTGGTCCTGGATCGGCTGCTTGCAAGGCAAACACCACTGTGCTATCTCTCCGGGCCCTCACAGTCCACTTCTAACCAAAGGAGCTGAACATTAAAGAACTAAATGAACTTCTTTTTTATGAAAGTCCCACTTAGGGGCCAGGAAAAAGTACAGCAGTGAAGGCATATGAGCCCAACACAGGCTTCATCCCTGGAACCATGCAGTCCCCTGAGCATCTCCAGATACAACCCTAGACACCCCACAAACACTGCAAGGTGTCCCAGGTAGCCCCCAGAACTTTAGGGTACTGCAGGCACTGTATTGACTTGCTAACAGCTGACTGAGAATCACCAGTGGGGCCACCTGAATTCCCCTCAAAAAAATCCCCATTTATTCTTCAAATTATTAAGTGCCTTCTCTGCACCAGACATTCAATACACTCCTGTTCCCTGACAGTGATGTCACCTCTGTGGTCCCAGTGAGTCCCTCTCAATAGCTTCACCAGGTTCTATTACTCTCCCCCTTTGTCAGTTAAGGAAACTGAGGTCCAGGGAGGCAGAGTGACTTATCCAGGATCACCCAACCAAGCCACAATTGACTCTTTCTGACCAATGCCATAGTCAGGACTGTGTCTCTGCAAGGGAGGATGCCAGGATCTACCCAGAGTGCCAGGGCTTATCTTATTAATGTCATCTGGTGCCCAGCCTGCAACCATACCCAGCCTATGACCATTGCCTGCTCTGCCCACCTGCAGGAAAGGGCAAATGCCCTCACCCACCTGCCTGCAGAGCATTGTGATGGATTCAATGAAACTGTCGAGATAAATCACGACTTCTCAGCATGGCGTGTTCCTCTTAAAATGCATCCGGGGGCTCCGTGTGGCTATTATTGAATAACATGCAAAGTAATTTTTTAGGAAGAAGGCGCTTTGGGGGATGAGCACTGATTGAATCGCATCGTCCTGACCAGCAAGTTCAATCAAGCCTTTCAGACAGATGATTGAAACGATGCTAGTAGTCGATTTGGTTTCACTCAGACCCGCCCTTTTGAGAAGGAAGCTGATCGTTCCCAGCTATCTCAAAACCATCCAATTAAGGGGAAACTGGAGCTGACAGGGAACCAGAGGGGCTGCTCTGCACCTTCCCACCCTCATCTCCAGCTACAGGAGGTTCAGAAGACCATAGCACCTCCACTGCTTACTCCCACCTCTCATATCCAGGAGGCTTCCTTCCAGCCATTGTTGCAGGTTAGATTTGCAGAAGCAAATTCATGCATGTTCTGCAGAAACTAGAGCATGAAAGTGGCTGCAACTCAGAAGAACCTTAGCTGAAAGAGCACAGTGAGTGCCAAGACTCTGGGAGCCATGGAAATGACCCTCGTGCCATCATTTCTGTGTGACAATCACTTGCTTCTTTCTCTCCTTGTCCCCTACTGGTTCAGCTATGATCCTGAGGAACCATCTCCTGAAAAGCACCCTCACTCCTTGCACAAAGAAAGAAATTTTCTAGAACTCTGGGACATCCCCAGCGATGTTTGATGCATGATGGATTGCTGGGGACTGCTGGTCTCCTGTCTTAGAGAGATGCCATTTGTCTTATCTCCTAAGTCCCTTTCTGACACCCTTTTGCCCTTGGCCTCTCTTTGGACCTCTCCTAGTTCCTCTCCAGACACTGTCAAAAAGCTTTAGAGATTAGGGCCGCAAAGATATCATGGAGGTAGGGCTTTTGCCTTGCATGCAGAGAGACGGTGGTTCGAATCCCAGCATTCCATATGGTCTCCTGCACCTGCCAGGAGCAATTTCTGAGCATAGAGCCAGGAGTAACCCCTGAGAGCTGCTGGATGTGACCAAAAAAAAAAAACAAAAAACAAAAAACCAAAAAAAAAAACAAACAAAAACAAAAACAAAACAAAACGAAGTTTTAGAGATTAGATGAAAACTGAATTAGAATGGGATCAACTGAGTTCGAGGTCCTCCTTTGCTATCAAATTGTATGTTTCCTATTGGGAGCAGTAGAGGCAAAAAGGACCCAATCTATGGACAGAGGTGAAGACCTGGAACCTTACTGTTACTTTGGAGGAGCTTCTTCCAACTAGGATTCATGTGTGACACCCACTCCTCTATAACCAAGGAGTCTCCCCACATATACCCCTGCTTAGCCTGGAATAGGATGAGATGGTCTCTATCTGGTGCCTCCAAGCAGTTTTCCCAGGCTAAAGCAGCCTAGCCCCCAGTGGTTCCCCAACTAGAGCTCTGACCCAAAGGGGAGTCAGGGAGGGGTCTGGCAGACAGAGGAAGTACATAGGGCAGAGCATTTGCTTTGCACGTGGCTAACCCTTGTTTGATCTCTGGCACCACCATATAGTCCCCCAAGCTCCTCCATGAGTGAGCCCTGAGTATAGAGCCATTTATAAGTGCTAAGCATTGTCAGGTGTGGCCCCAAAACAAAGCAAATCAAAGAAGTGGAGAGAAAACTTAGATGGAATCCAGAGACCAGGACCATCTGTGTCTCCCCAATAAGCAGCCTCTCTGTGATACCTCTGTGATGGTTCTGTGTCCTTCCAAGGAAACAGGGAGAGGTGAGAAAGGAGATGAAATGGGGCTGAAAATAAACTTCCTGGAAAGCACCTGGCATCAAAGCTCAGACCTGACCAAAGAGCCTTTTCAGGGCCAGAGAGATAGCATGGAGGTAAGGCATTTGCCTTGCATGCAGAAGGATGGTGGTTCAAATTCCGGCATCCCATATGGTCCCCTGAGCCTGCCAGGAGCGATTTCTGAGCATAGAGCGAGCCAGGAGTAACCCCTGACCGCTGCTGAGTGTGACCCAAAAAACAAAACAACAACAACAACAACAACAACAACAACAAAAAAGCCTTTTCAGATTCCTCATGTCTCTGGGCACCCCAGACTGAGGGGAACTGGGATGGCTGGAGAACCACAGGGAAAGGGAGGGGGACAGAACCAAGTACCACATTCCTTTCCTGCCCTCTGTCTGAACCTCAACTTCAGAAGCAATCACCCCATAATGGTCTGGTTCCACCTTGACCTGTTTCCTGTGGATGTTCTGGGGGCTCTGCACACTATGTGAGCTCACCCAACCTCATAGCAGTCCCAGAAGCCCACTGTGTGGCGGGAAAGGCAAAAGCCCAGAAGGTGGACGGGGTACTGCCCGAGATTATAAGGCCAAGACTCAATTCTGTGTACTACCATCTGTGACTCAATGACAGAATCCAGAAAAGATTGGCAGACGCCCAGCCTGGTTCCCAAGAGTCTCAGGACAGGCCTTGTCTCCACTGTGGGGAGGAGTCAGGCCCAGGTTTCCCTGGGATCTGGTTTAGGGACCACACTAAGGTCCTAACTTGCCCTTGACTGGGGTGTATGCAAGCAGGAACCCCATTTTCCTGTGGCTTCGCTGCCCCTCTCCTCTGTGGCTGGAGATGGCAATTAATTATGCAATGTAATTAGATAAAGAATATTCATTTTTCATTAATGACGGTAAACTCTTGCTCTGTGGCTGCGTTCCTTATGTTTTAATTAAGCGGGGCTCCTGGAAGCTGCGTGGCTCCTTTGCGAGTGCTCCCCTCATAATGAACAGTCACTTAGAATTTTAAGACATGAAGGATTCCTTCCCCAAGTTAATTACCTCAAAATTAGCTTAATCACAGCTCATTTAAACTTATCTAAACAACAGCGCAAGGAGTTCCAGGAAACAGAGGTTCTGACTCTGCTCGTTAGAGTCAAGAAAAGGAATAATAGCATCCAAGTGCCCTGGACTGGCTGCACAGCCCCCTTGATCTGTGGTCTGAGTGCTCAGTGCTGGAATCTTCCAGAAGTAGAACTGAACCTCTTTCATGACTATGTTTGGCTGCCTGAGTTCTTAGAAGATGAGGGTGCTGGTATTCCATGGGTGCTTCAGAGGGAAAATCAAGTCCTAGCCTAGGGTCCTCACAGCCCAATCACTCCTCTTTATTCATTCTCAGGGGCTAGGTACAGTCCAATGCTGCTATGGAGGAGATGCCAGAGGACTTATCCAGTGAGAAGCAAAGGCTCAATGGGCCTGGGATTCCCTCTGCACACCTACCTTGTGTCCTGCACAATGGTTGGGACCTTATGGATACACCAAATGCTCCCAACAAATGAAGGAATGAAGTCGGAGCCACAGAAAATTCCGGCTTTAGCTCCCTGCAGGATCAGGACTATTTCAGGGAAGTACTACTAGAACTGTTTCCAAGAACATTCCAGAAGCCCAAGCACCAGTACAAGCTGGAGCCTTCTTGCATTAGAGTCTCCAGCAGCCTCCGTCATGGGTGGAGTCAAAACCAGCACCACATGGAGACAGCCCTCATCTGCCATGCTACACCAATTATACATGATCAACCTCCCAAGCCCTGGTCTCAGGAGGCTGAGAGGGAAAAGGAGTTTCTGGGTGTTCCAGCCCCATCAAGCTGGAGGTGGAAGCGGTGGGGCATGTCCACCTTTCCTTAGCCCTGCTGTGGGTGGGAAATGGGATTGGAGCAGGAACTGCTGGCACGGGACGGGCTCCCCCCAACCCTTGTCATGCAGCCAGACTCTCCAGAGTGGAGGAGGCTAGGAAATTATTTATCTGCATCCTCTGTTCCACACAATTGACGTTCCTTTGCCAACTCCCCTGTTGGGTGAAAATGCAGCAAAGCCTGGAAGGGGCGTTGTAAAAGACTTCAAGGAGAGACAACTCCCCACCGCAGCCCCCCACTCCCTGCCCTCAGCCCCATCCCTGTCACCCTGCCTCACCATGAACCCTGGAGCTCCTGGCCAGTGTCCAGAGCTTCTCAGCCTTTTACCTGTCCCTCCTCTGTCCCCTCCCCCCCAGGAAAGGTGGCACCACTGCCAACACTGTGTAATTCAGACTGTCACTGCCCTAATTACACCCCACGGTCCTCCGCCAGCACCATGCACCCTGCGTGCCTGCATAATGGGCCTTTAAAAAAAAGACAGCGCTCTGCTCTCTTTCACAGCTGCCTTTTGAAGGCGACAATCTCACACAATGTCGCTTAATGACAGCTCGGTGAGCCCCAACCCCCAGCCCTCTCCCTCTCCTAAGCTCCAGCTCAGTGAGCTCTCCCTCTCTCTTTCTCTCTCTCCCTCTCTCTTTTATTTTTTTTACTTGATAATCATCCTAATTGTCATAATCATCCTGGAGTTAAGAGAGCGTACCTGGGACATTTCAATCAATTATGAGGTGACCTAATAAAAGGTCAAGATGGTTTTGTGTGAGGATGAGGCTTGCAGGGAGGGAAGGAAACACATAACGTCAAAGGAGAGAAAATAGTCTCCTCGGGCGCGCACACATGTGCGCATGCATATATACACATGCTGCACACACGAGTGCATGGATGCACAGGAAGACATGTGTGCATACACTCATACACAGGTGCTGCAAACATGCACATACAAACTCACGCATATACATCTGGGCCTGAGGCCAACAGCAGGGATCACACTCTGGTGCAATTTCTTTTTCATGGTCAGAACAAAGAACAGCATCAAAATCACTGAGCCACAGAGCCCAGAGTCTATCATGAACAGAAAGCCTTCTTCCCTGGCCAGAATGTGATGCAGGGAGGGAGCTACAGAATAAGCATTCGAGTCCCAGAGTTCCACCCATCTCTGGGTTCTATTCAAGTTCAGGAAGTCTCTCCATGCTCCTCTGGAAAATGGCAAAGGTTTCCTACAGCTCACTGATCTTGTCCTCAGATACCATCACTCTGCTGCTCAGATCCCATAAAGTTCCCATGAGCACTGGATGTTCTGAACAACACACCACCAAGCCCGCCCCTGACTATCAGCAGCTTCACTCACAGGCAAAGTTGGGAACACAACTCCTAGGACTGGAAAGAGAGTACAGATGTTAGGCACTTGCCTCACAAGCAGCTGACCTGGGTTCAATGCCCAGCACCTCCTATAGTCCCCACGCCCTGCCAGGAGTGATACCTGAGCACAGATCCAGCAGTAAGCCCTGACTGAGCATAATCAGGTGTGCCCCCAAAACAAGCAAAGAACACAACTGCAGAGCTAAATTTACTGGGTTCCTATTCTGCTCTGCTACCACCTAGTTATGTGATCTGTATCTTTCCATCTACTTCTACTTCTCTAGTATCTCTTCTTAGTATCTATAGAAGAAAGGTTGTTGGGAGAATTTTTTGTTTGTTTGTTTTTGAGCCACACCTGGTGATGTTCAGGGGTTACTCCTGGATCTGTGCTCAGAAATCCCTGCTGACTTGGAGAACCATAGCGGATGCTGGGGGATCGAACCATAGTCCATCCTAGCTCAGCCACTTGCAAGGCGAATAAATGCCCTACTGCTGCACCACCTCTTTGGCCCCAAGTTGTGAGAATTTTAAAAACCTATTCTAAAACTACAGAGATAAGTTTACAGGTTGCTGTGTGCGTGTTGTGATCAGGAGACCCGGATACAATCCCTGGCACCCTCTAGTTCACTCCTGAGCACTGCTGCAAGCTACTCTCACCCTAAGCACAGAACCAATAGTAGCTCCTGAGCACTGCTGGGCATGACTCAAAGCAAGAAAACATTCTGTATCAAGTGTTTAGTATAACTGACTTAAGTAACACTGGTTGTTCAGTTTTAGCACCCAAACAGCCCAGACAGCAGCTGACATTAAATAGAGTCTGAATCCATGCTTTTTTGGTGAATCACATATATACAATGTACATAAAGGGTTTAGTACACAGCAAGTATTCGAGCCCTGATGATGGCATCTTCATCACTGGACATAGCACCTGCCCTCTTTATTCTACAGGGACAGCTGCACCTGTCTCCCAGATGAAGGGGTGGAGGCCAGGGGTGACTTTCTGGGTAAGTTCCACCAGATTGGAGGAGGTAGGACTCATCTCACCCTCCTGAACTCAGGGATCCCTCAATTCATCCAGTGGGTTAACTGATTTTTGAGGAGTCCATAAAACCACAAGACTCACTCGTGCCCTCCTTGCAGACATCACCCCCCAGTTCATCACATTCCAAAGGCAGGAGTCAGATCTGTCTTTCATGCATGGGGACTTCCTAGGAACAGGAAGAGGAGGAGCCATCTGTGCTTGCCTGGGGCTGCTACACTGTGGGCAGGATCCAACTGGCCACCACAGAGCATGAAGGACTGTGCTCCTCGGTGCCAAAGCAGGGGAAGATGGGCTCAGATCCCACTTCTGACCCATTGTTCCTGACCCCAAAGCCAGCCTAAGCTCTTAACCCTGAGCTAGAAGAAACGACAGCCTCAGACAGAAGACCCTTGGTGAGAACCCTTGACCAGAACCTTGTACTAGATCTGCCAAAAGGTTCTAGAAGCAAGATGTAGGTAAACTTATCTATCCTCTCTAACCCTCTCTATCCAAAATACACAGATTCTGTGTGAATATGAACAGATAAGGTCAACTTGAGGTCGAAATTGTCAGAGGCTCTAAAATAATGAAGAAGTGAAAATATGTCTTCTCCCAATATAAAGTTTAAAATAAAATGTGAGTTTCTTGTTTTGTTTGGGAGCCATACTCAGGGCTTACTCTAGCTCTGTTCAGAAAAAAATCCTAGTGGAGCTCAGAGGACTATACATGATGCCTTGGATCAAACCTGGTCAGACACATGCAAGGCAAGAGACTTCCTCATTCACTCTCTCCCAGTTCCAAATGTGAATTCTTGACTTATTTTTCTTTTGTTGTTTTTTGTTTCTGAGCTTCACCCAGCAACATACAATGCTTTGTGCTCAAGGTGGTGAACAGGGAACCATATAGATAAATAGAGTGTCAGGTCCAAACCCAAGTCTGCTTATTGCAAGACAATTGACTTATTCTCTGTACTATTGTTCCAGCCCCCCCCAAAAAATGACATTTTAATGACATAAAATGCATGAGGATGGCAGGGGTAGGATGTACAATGGGACAGCCCTGGGCTCTACCAACATGCTGATCAAGCCAAATCCTGATTGCAGGTATATGGGTCCTCTGAGCCCCAGCGCTTCATTTTCCTCATCTTTGACACAGAGATGAGGACATCAGAATACTTGATATATATGTGACTTTATTTAGACACCAGGTACCACATAGTTGACATAATTGATCATAATACATTCATTTAAGAAAGAAAGAAAAGAAAAGAAAAACAAGAGTACAACAACAGGAAAATTTATGAAAATTATTGTATCTTTCAACGAGGTCATTAAGTTATTGTCAGAAGGTTTAGTAAGCTCTTGTTGCTCGTTGATCATTCTGTTACTTCTTTTATTTCTAAACATTAGACACGGGATACATCTTAAAGTGATTGTGAAGACCGAGCAGACAAGATAAATCCAGGACTTCAAACAACACCTATTGTGGAACAGTGAAAATGTATTCAATGATGTTATTTTACATGAAAATATTTGCTTTCTAGGTTTTAGACACATGGGGTTACTGCACCTGAAGGTTTTCTGCTGTATGATTCCCACTTGTGACTTGCTCTAAGCTGCATGGGGATTAATCATACCCTTTCTTTATCTCTAATAAGGTAGGGAGGATGTGGGGGGGGGTGTGACTCTGCCAATTTGCAGGGAAGTGTGTGATGCCAGGGATCGAACTGGGTTCTCCTGCCTGCTAAGCACACTCACCTCTCACTCTGTTGACTGAAGTCTTATCCATCATCAGGGCCAGGCAGTTCTGAGATGTCTACCAGGCAACTAGCAGTAGCACCTCAGAGTACTGGGTCACAGTCCCTCTCTCCCTGGGAACCGGGTGACACTGAGCCATAGGCAATAGTAAGAAACTGCAGGCTAAAGCAGGAGGAAAGTGCCTGCACCCCTCTTGCCTCCTGGGACTCCTTCAGAGCCGACAATGGAGCACAAGGGACTCCACTTCATCTTGAAGAACAGGGAAAATCAGCCTTTCAGAGTCACTCTTGGATTGTGTAGTAATTAAGCTCTCAAAAAGAGAGAGTTCTGCAGAGAACAGTTTCTGGGTTGCGTGCCCAGTCACTGTCTCTAGACACTGCTTGTCACGACCAGAAACGGCTGCCAGGGCCTCTCCTCAACCCTGATTCTGCTCCCTTTACCCCAATAGCCACAAGCCAGGGTGGGGTGGGGACAGATCCTATCTGACTGCCCTGTGCAAGAAAGGGTTTGGACCACAAAGGCGGGCCCAGCTCCTTCAAAGGCTTGAGAGATAGGTCTAATATGAGCCCTGTCATTGCCAGACTCCATGCTCAGACAGGAGACTGATATGCGGAGAAGGAAAAGAGAGCGATTGGTGCAGAGACTCAGCTGCTGCTGATGGGGCACCTCTAGCTGGCCGGTTGGCCCTGACCTGGGGCCCAGCTGCATCCTTGCAGTAAACATGCAAACGCTTTAGAGTTCCCTGCATGACTGAACGCCTTTGAGCCATGCTCCAGTCCTCAACCCGAGACACTAACGATTCTCCTTCCTGCTGTTTCTGCCACCATTAATCCTCAGTTCCATCATTAATTCGCTAACAACGCGCACATCAGTTTCACCTGCATCCCATTTTCAGAGACAAAACTGTGAAGGAGAGGGAAGAATATTTCCTCTGCAACTCAGATGAAGGCGGTGGCCCCCGGGCTTGGATTTCCCTTGGTTCTACATTCAAAGAAACACAGTCTGGAGGCCAAAGGCAATTAAAACAGAATTCCAATCTTGACTTGAATCTCTCAAAGCATTGTAAAAAAGACCTAGTACAACCTGTGCAGACTCTCAAATACTCATTTTCTCTTTTCTTTCCTTTCCCAGGAGCCCCATATCCTCCAAACTTCAAAATTTTTACCCTGGTCTGCCTATCTCCTTCCCTCTCTGCCTCTCTCTGCAGTTCACTATCCAGATATTCACCTTTAAATCTTTGGGCTATTTTTGTTCTCTCCTTTCCCCCACCTCCATTTTCCATAACTGCTTAGAACCCAGAAAGAAATCTGCAGCTAAACTTGGACTCAGGGTTTGCTCCTGGTGATGCTCAGGGGACCCTCAAGTGCTAGGATCAAACTCAGAGTTCCTTTGTGTAAAGTCTGCATTCCAATCCTTGGAGATCTCTTTGGCTTCTATTTCTCTTCTTCATATCCAGCTCCAAGAATCTTGAGAATAGGCCGACAGCTCCGCAGAGAACAGGAGAATGGATGCAGACAGCAGAACTGGGTGTGGGAGAGTATGAGCTGGTGAAGGGTATCACAGGCCTCCAGCCTTTGTCCTGCCCCTTGACAATCCTTGAGATGTGATTTGGGAGCAAGAGAGAATCTGCCTTGCAGTTTTCTCAGACTGTGCAATCAAATGATTACCAGAGGGATGAGGCAAAGAACCAGTTTAATGATATCTATAATGGAGGACCTACAGGGATATAGACACTTAAGGGTCTGGAGGGTGGGTGGGATATTGAGGGTGTCCCAAGCTCAGAAAGGGACTTCCAAGAGGCAAGGGTATCCATTTTTGGAAGTACAGCTTATCTCACAAAGACCAGATGCTCTGTAACTAGGTATGTGCCTTCATAGATACGTTTTCTTGCTAGAAGGGAGATTTCTAGTAAAAACCCTAAGAATGAATAATATCCCCAATTTTATTCTTTCTGATATCTAAGGGCATAGTCCAAGTTTCTCCTGAATTACAGGGAAATCTGTAATCAGCTGCAGCTAGATCAGTGTCTCAGAGATTCTTACGAAGCCTGTTAGGGTCCTCTGGGACACAATCTAGGCATTTTGGGGAGGCATGTCCAGGCACAGCTAGTAGATTCGTCCTTCACCTCTTCTCAGGGCCTACAAATCCGAAGTCTTCAACTTCCCTCAAACCTGTATCTCTAATACCTGACCTCCAGAGTCTCAGCAGCCCCAATCTTCCATGTTGATCTTTTTGCTCCTGCCTTTGAGTCACTCATCCAGAAGTTTCCTCCAGGTCATCTCTCCATGTTGATAGTCTGCAATTACATTCCTGGGGGCCCATTCCCCACCCTGCCCCAGTGTCACCCAGACTCCCAGCCAGTAGCTGTGTCATACCTAGCACCACAGAACCCTCCTTCCTTTTCCCTGCCCTCGGCCCACTGCCATCCCTGGACCCTGAAGCAACCATGCATGGAGACTCACTCATTGTTTCTTCTCCTCAGACCTGAGGCCACAGAGCTCAGTGTCTTCTCTCAGCCTACCCACCCCACGGCCTCCCCACTAAGCTCCAGTCCTTAGCTCCAGCTCTAGCACCCATCCTCTTTGAGACCTTTTATTTCACTGGCCTCAGCTTTCTCCCTCCCACAAAGAAATGAAGTCAGTGAGAATGGAATCTCCCTAGAACCACACCCTTTTCCTTGGGTGCATGAAAATATAAAGGACGCTCATTTTCCCATGGTGCCTTACTGGGCAAATTTTTGGTCTTTCCAGACTTAACAAAAAAGCAAACCCCAAACAGAAAGTTTATTACAATCATATTTTAGCAAAAACAAATAAGCAAACAAAAATCTCATGTGGTTAAGGTATATAGAAGAACACATAGGTAAAACAAACCCATGACATTGTAACTAAAGGCATCTTTAAGGAGGAAACACCCTGTCCAAACAAGTGGAAATAGAGATAAACAAATTCGGACTACATTAAACTGAGGTGCTTCTGCATTTAAAAGGAAATAGTGACTAGTATATAAAGGCCACCCACAAAATGGGAGAAACTAGTCACACAATGCCCATCAGATAAGGGGCTAACATCTAAGATATACAAATTACTGGCAGAACTTAACAAGAAAAGAATCTAACCCCATCAAAAAATGGAGAGAAGAAATGAACAGACACTTCCTCAAAGAAGAACTACACATGGCCAAGAGACACATAAAAAAATGCTCCACATCTCTAATCATCAGGAAAATGCAAATCAAAACGACAACGAGGTACCATCTCATGCTACAGAGACTGACACACATCACAAAGAACAAAAACAATTATGGGGCCAGAGAGATAACACAGCAGTTCAATTCCTGGAATCCCATATGGTCCCCTTGAGCTTGCCAGGAGAGAGTTCTAAGCACAGAGCCAGGAGTAACCCCTGAGCATCGCTTGTTGTGACCCAAAAACAAATAAATTAATTAATTAAATCAATGAACAACCAGTGTTAGCAAGGATGCAGGAAGAAAGGAACTCTCACTGCTAATGGGAATGCCCAGCCTTTATGAAAAGCAATATGGAGAATCATCCAAAAATTGAAAATTGAGCTCACATGTATCCAGCAATACACTACTAGGGATATACCTTAGAAACTCAAAAACACAATACAAAAATGCCCTCTGCAGCTCTATTTATAATAGCCAGAATCTGAAAACAACCCAGATGCCTGACAATAGATGAGTG
>PVKC010033695.1:0-13881 GCA_004027635.1 Crocidura indochinensis | reverse complement strand
AAGTTAGAAATAAACTTATCTTTCTTAATCTAATTGAAAGCAACCATAAGCATCATCTGTGAATTACATACTCAATATCATGTACTGAAAAATTTGGTCTTTATATAAAGAAGTGTCTTTGGGGGGGGCACACCCGGTGATACTCAGGGGTTACTCCTGGCTATGTGCTCAGAAGTCGCTCCTGGCAGGCACGGGGGACCATATGGGGAACCGGGGGATCGAACCGTGGTCCGTCCTAGGTTAGTGCAGGAACCTTACCTCCAGCGCTACCGCCCGGCCCCCTAAAGAAGTGTCTTTAATGCTTTTTCTAAAACTGGTTTCAAGCTTAAGAATTCCTGATGCTGCAGCAAGAGAGAATAGTACAGCTGTAGGATGTTTGTTTGCCTTGCATGCGCCTGACCCAGGAGGGACCCGGTTTGAATCCTGGCATTCCATATTGTCCCCCAGCCTGCCAGGGACAATTTCTGAATGCAGAGCCAAGAGTAAACCCCACTGGGTATGACCCAGAAATCAATCAATATATAAATACATAAAATTTTGAAAAGAATGTCCTGAAGATGTTGCCTGTCCCTGAAACTTTGTATTGCTCCTTTGAATCTGATGATAATCTATTAATATACAGTTTTCTTGGTGGATGTTCATTTCATTGAATTTCATTATGTTATATTTTTTCCATTACCTTCTGATTAATATAGTATCTTTTAATAGAATTGTTGTTAATCTCCCTAAAGTAACTTTACTAATCTTATTGCTGTTAATAGTATATCTCTGTCTTTGGAGTTTTTCATTTTGAATACAACGAGTCTTGAGATTTTCTTATTTTGTTCTATTTTGGTGGAACCCTTAGGACCCTTAGGGTCGTAGTACCTATAATCCTCAAATCTAGGAAATTCCTGTCTATAATTTCTTAAATATTATTGCTTTATCCAATTTGCCTTCCAAATCTTCAGGGACTCTTATGATTTGTCTGTTGTTCCTCTTGAGTTTGCATGATTCTCTGATATGCTGTTTATTTCTCTTCAGATTCTTTCCCATCTTTTGTTATTTTATAGTAATTTCCTTAATCTCATTTAGAATTTCTTAATCTTTGCTCGGCTGCTATTAAGCTGCTATTTAAAGCTTCTACTGTGTGTTTTAAATCACCTACAATGCTCTATGGTTTCTGCTTGTAATTTTTTTTCATTTCAGCATTCATTTTTTCTTCAGTACTGCCGGTTTAGCTGACTAACTGCTATTTGAACTCATTTAACATTCTTATGATGGTGTCACTTAAGTCTTTGAGGATTTTATGAGCTTGTTGGTGCTAGTTGAACCCTTTGTATTATTTTACTCATTGAACTTTGTAGGCTTCTATATGTCTTTCTCATGGATTTGTTGTGCTGCTGCTGTGCTATGACTAGTGTGAAATCAGAAACTATTGTTTGATTGCATAGCAATGACATGCTCTAGTTGTGAAGTTAGGCCCAATGCTATGGTGGAGTTCAGATGTAGAACTCAGCATTTCTTATTTTTCCATTGTTTCTTGAGGCACTGTAGAGCACAAAGGCTCCCAGGTACAAGGAATTTGCTCCAATGCTTTGAGCCATCTCCCTGGCACTATCATTGCTTTCTTTTAATTTTCTATTAAAATGTTCACCCTTTTTTGTACATCTTTTATTCATTTTATTAGTAACTTGCTTTCTATATTAATATCCCAAATATTCATATTTTAAAAATAATTTTGGAGATGTTTGTTTAAATTTTGTGTTTCCATCCTTTATTAATAGTGTTGTTATTGTTGCAATGACCAGATGTTTAATCTGGATTCAGGCCTGTATGCTTCATCATAGTGCTTGCTAGTGTTTTCACACTTATTTGAGGTACACACTTAGAGATCATGTATATTTTTTAATCATGGTGCTGAAGATCACATCTTCAGGCCAGGCCATGAAGAGGAAACTCTGTCTTAAGACTATAAGTCAAGTGCTCTGAATCCCTGGGCTCATTAAAATCACTTTTTGAAAATTTATAGAATATGAAAAATTTACTTTTTTTAATGTTTACTGTGAGAGCACAGTAGGTAGGACACGTAGAAGAAAAATATGGACAAAATGTGGAGGCTCCTTTGTGGTTATATCCACAATTTTTTTTGGGGGGGTCACACCCGGCAGTGCTCAGGGGTTACTCCTGGCTCCATGCTCAGAAATTGCTCCTGGCAGGCACGGGGGACCATATGGGGCACCGGGATTCGAACTGATGACCTTTTGCATGAAAGGCAAATGCCTTACCTCCAAGCTATCTCCCGGGCCACTATATCCACAATTTTTAAATGTTTTTAAATAGAGTTATTATGAGATATGATTAAAAGTAGTTCATGATTGAGTTTCAATAACACAATATCCAATTCCAATCTCTTCATCATGAACACTTCCTGCCATTTACGTCCCCAATTTCCCTACCTAATCCCTTCAGCCTGCATCTATGGCAGACATTTTTTCTTAATCTCATTCTTTCCTTCTCTCCTTCTCTCTCTGTTTTTCTTTTTAGGCAATCTACTTTGTAATAATGTTACTGAAAGTGTATCATGCATATCACTTTCTCTCTTCTCAGCACCTAATTCTCAGCACCTAGTACAGTGTGATTATTTCCAAATATCATTTTTCTTAGTGGTCACTTATCTTCCCTGATAGCACTCACCCACTCTTTGTGGCAGGCTGCCTATCCTGGACTGGTCCACCTGGCCTTCACCTCTATTGTCTTTGGATATTATTATCATACTACCATTTTTTCTTATAACTTACAAATGAGTGTGATCATTTTCTGTACATTCCTCTCCCTTTGACTCATTTTGTTCAGTAAAATATTCTCCACATCCATTCATTTGTAAGCAAATATCATGACTTTTTTTTCATTTCTTGTAACAACTTCATAGTATTCTGATGTGTAGATATAACACATCTTTATCTACTCATCTGTTCTCAGGCATTTGGGTTGTTTCCAGGTTCTGGCTATTATGAATAGTGCTACACTGAACATAGAAATGAGGGTTTTTCTGCATTGTGTTTTTGGGAATCCTAAGTTATATTCCTAGGAGTGACTTTACTGGGTTATATGGAAGCTCAATCTAGGGGTTTTTTTGAGGAATATCCGTTTTGTTTTCCAAACAGCTTGCACCAGTTAGCATTCCTATCAGCAGTAAATGAGAGGCCTTTTTTCCCCACATTCATGTCAACATTGGTTTTTCTTCTTTGTAATGGATGCCAGTCTCTGTGGTGTGAGATGCTATCTCATTGTTGTTTGATTTACATCTCCCTTATAATTAATGATGTGGAACATATTTTTCACGTGTTTTTAGTCATTAGGAAACGTCTGTTCATTTCTTTTTCCCATTTTTGGATGGGGTTGTGTGTTGTTTTCTTCTTAAGTTCTACCTATGCCATATATATCTTAGATATAAAACACTTATTAAATTGGTTGAACAGTTTCTCCCATTCTATGGGTAGTCTTTGTATCTTAGTCACTATTTACTTTGAAATAATAAGAAGCAGAAACATCTTACTTTAATCTGGTCCCATTTGTTTATTTTCGCTTCCATTTGCTTGACCAGTGATGTTTCATCCCTGAAGATTCCTTTAGTTTTAATGTCTGCCTGTTGAGTTATGAGCTGTTTAATTTTCACATGTTAAAGTTGTTTCTCTATTTCTTTTTCACTCTCCCAATGAACTTTCTAATTGAACCACTTTTAATCTTTATATTGATAAATAGAGACAGTGTGGTTATTATATTTTTTGGTATTTTTGTTTTGTTTTTGCTGCACCCAGCAGTTGTGGACTTGGGAAATTATATAGCATGACAAGGATTGAACCTGGACCAGCTATGTGCAAGGCAAGCACTCTACCCACTATACTATCTATCTCTCCAGCCAAGCAAATATCTGCCCTATTCAAAACAAATGCCTTATCCACTATACTGTGTCTTCATCTCCAAATATATGTATACATATATGTATTGGTTTTAGGGCCATATTAGTGCTCAGGGGTTGTTCCTGGCTCTGAATTCAGAAATTGCTCCTGAAAGTGCTTGGAGAACCATATGGAAACCAAGAATTGAGCCAGGTTGGCAGCTTACAAGGAAAGCACTCTACCAACTATACTATTTCTCTGACCCCATAAATATATTTTTATAAGATTTTGATCTAGAATATCAATCAAGACAACTTCCATCAATTTTTACTTTTCACTGTATTAGGAAATATATTAATGGATAAAGATTTGTCATTCCTTCCTGTTTAAGTTAGTGTGGTAAAGTAGAAAATGTCCCAAATAGCACAATAATATCTTTTTTTTTTTGGTTTTTGGGCCACACCCAGTGACGCTCAGGGGTTACTCCTGGCTATGCACTCAGAAGTCGCTCCTGGCAGGCACGGGGAACCATATGGGAACCGGGGGATTGAACCGTGGTCCGTCCTAGGCTAGGGCAGGCAAGGCAGCAGGCACCTTACCTCCAGCGCCACTGCCCGGCTGCCACAATAATATCTTTTTACTGTGAGGCTACAAGTCACAGTATCATTTTAGCTGGATGAGTGTTAGTTCACATGCATACATTTAAAACCTGAAGATACTTCTACAGGCTGGGCCTTGTGATAGACCCGGTGTGGCATAGAAACAGAGATGCCAGTCTTGCTCTGTTGTTAGGCCTTTTGGATAAGGGGGGAGTTAGCTGTCTTCATCTATGCCTCCTTTTTAGCAGGTGGCCTTCAATATGCTCACTGGCCTCATTTATACAAAATTGAAAATTAAGCCAGACAGATGGACTTATTAAAGTCCATTAAGAAAATTAGGCCAGACAGAATGGACTCAACAAAATCCTTTTTTTTAATTATTGTTATTTTTCTAGAAGTGAGGGGGGGTGGACACACGCAGCTTTCTCTTCGCTTGGTGCTCAAGGATCAAATCTGGTGGTACTCCAGGAACTGTACACAGTACAGGGGGATCAAATGAGGGTTGCCTGGATATAAGGCAAGAGATAACTCCTGTATTATCTTTCTGGTCCATGGTGGATGCTGCCTTGAATCAATCAGTAGATTTTCCTGAGCTTGAGTTTCTTCTTCTCTATCAAAAACTATGATAAAACCTGTTGTAATCAACCATAGGTTTCAGAAGGAGCATGTGAAAAGTACACATAAATTAAAAGATTGCATATGATTATGGTTACAGCTCACACCTGCTTAGAATTTTTAATTCTCAAAGAGCAACAATATTGTGAAAAAATTCCTATATTACAGATGAAAACTGTGGCCAAGAGTGTTTTGGTATAAAATAGTTTATACTGATAGACTCAGAAATTAAACCTATATCTCCAAGATTTATTATTTTCCCTCTTTATAATACTGCTACCTTATTTACAACAGGATTCTTTAGTTATTAAGTAACATTATAGTAGAATGTCTTAAATGAATTATTTTGAAATGCTCTTTATGCATCATTTATTATAATTTTAAGAACTCATTTATTAGATAGAATGAAGTTGTGCTAATTATTTGCTATTCATTTATTACTTTATTACATCGTATAATGGCTCCAAACCATGAACAACTCTTTAAGGCACAGAAAATTAATAAGAACACTTAGGCCAGGGGCAGAGCACAGTAATAGGGTGATTGCCTTGCCCGCACTAACCTAGGACGAACCGAAGGTTGATCCCCCTGTGTCCCATATGGTTCCCCAAACCAGGAGCATTTCTGAGCACATAGCCAGGAGTAACCCCTGAGCATCACCGGGCATGGCCCAAAAAGCAAAAACAAAAACAAACAAACAAAAACCCAAACACTTAGGCCAGACTGAATTCTACATACATCTTTACTCCTAACAGTAATGAATATCATTTCTGGTAGTTAAATAGTATCTTTCAATAAAACAAAGATCTGGCCAATATTCTGGTAAGATGTTTATATAGTACATTGACTTTAGAATACATCATTGATGAATGAGCACAAATCTTTCAATTCTTATCTATGGTATCCTATTGGAGACCACATAAATCACTTCCCTTTGGAAATAATTTATTTAGTTGTGACTGGGACTCATGGCAGCTTTTTTTTTGGGGGGGGGGGACACCCGGTAACAGTCAGGGGTTACTTCGGGCTATGCGCTCAGAAATCGCTCCTGACTTGGGGGACAATATGGGTCTCTGGGGATCGAACCCAGGTCCCTCTTGGGTCAGCCGCATGTAAGGCAAATGTCCTACAACTGTGCTATATCGCTCCGGTCCCTCATGGTAGCTTTCTTGTGAATTAATGAGAAAACAATCGTAACCTAGGATATAGGTTACAGAAAAAAAAAAAGACAACAGACTGGAAACTGAGAGAAAAAAAGAGGGGGAAAAGACAGAGGGGAAAAAACAGAGTTATAAAACCAGAATAAAATAGGAATAAGGACTTTGTCTATTCTCAGGACTGACATTGCCCCAGGACGGATAGAAATACAGCAAAGAGAATTAATTAAAATTTAGGGTACAAAAGCCAAAATGAACAGTTTGTAAGAACAAAGGTAATTAAATTGCTGCACACATGAAAAGGAAGCTAATAAGCACATACTGGCAGACTGCTTTGTAGGACTGGTGAATTCATGACTTTAAAGCCACAAGTTCTCATAGGTTCATCACTGCCTAGACTCTTCACATGACTAAACCTTTGTTTCCCATAGTCAGGGAGATGGCTTCTTTGCCCACTGACTGAGGCAGTGGTGGCATTTTATACTACCAAACTAAACAATTAGCTTTGCAAGAGATACTAGATTTATCTTAAAGTTTTACAATTTCATTTATTGTGACCCCAAATTTATAACTTCATTTAAATAAAAATCAGAATTTAGTTGGAAAATAGTATATCTGGAGGCATCACTCCCTTAGAGAAGACAAAAATTATAAAACACTATTTAAAAATTCATTCATAACTTCATAAATTTAGAGTAGTTATCATCTTTAAAGAGTAATTTACAAATATCTGAAACAACCAAAACTATCTATGAGACAGGATCAAGGATAATGACTATTAATAAATTTATGTACACCCTTTTTTAAAAGTTTTCCTTATAATATTTTGACCCCAGCCTTTTTTTGAAATAACATAATTTTTATTGAAACGTATTTAGAAAGATATAAGGGGAGAGAAAGAGAAGTAAATGTTTGAAAGAGCACTAGCTTATTTAAAGTGGAAATAAGCGAAGAAACTTAAAGTAAAGCAAACAAGTATATGAGCAATGGAGAACACAGGCTAGAAGAGTAAGCCTGCCCTCAGATATTCCTTTACACAAAAATATAAACAAGCTGCTGTATAGGAAAAAAGAAGCCTGTACATATTAATAGACTGTTTTTTATTTGTTTTATAGGAATGATTTGGGATTATGTAGTACTGAGAATCCCACTCTGGGATGTGTTCTACCACATGATCTATAGTCCCAGCTCCAGATGAATTTTGATCTTAAGTAAATGTGTTCTTTTGTCCTTATGTAGCCATAGCTCATGTCTATTGACAATTTATGCACTGCTTTATTCATTGTCTATCATTATATATATATATATTGACTTAGAAGACAAGAGCATATATATAGACACCTTACCTCTAACATATATATATATATATATATATATATGCCCTTGTCTTCTAAGTCACCATCTCTATTTTTTGATTGTTTGACTATTATAAGATTTGTCCATGTCCTATTGGGTAGTCATAATCTTCTTACCAATTTTCAACTAATAGTTGCCAGATATTTGATAGTGCAAAAATAGTTTCTTGAATCTTCTGGCTGTAAGCATAGTATCCTCCATTGAAGAGAAATACCCAGTTTTGATTCATGCACTTGAAAACAATTTTCACCTGATGAATGCTTTCTTCATATTCTAGTTCTCTTTCTTCAATATTGTTCTACCATCTTTAAAATTTGTCTTTGCCTCTTCTGGGATCCTGGGGATTTTATTCATGATTCCTTTTTTTTTTTTTTTTTTTTTTTTGGTTTTTGGGTCACACCCGGCAGTGCTCAGGGGTTACTCCTGGCTCCATGCTCAGAAATTGCTCCCGGCAGGCACGGGGGACCATATGGGGCACCGGGATTCGAACCGATGACCTTTTGCATGAGAGGCAAGCGCCCTATCTCCATGCTATCTCCCAGGCCCTTCATGATTCCTTTTTTAAAATTGTCCTTTATGAAATTTACATTGCCTCTTTTTTGGGGGGCACACCCGTTTGATGCTCAGGGGTTACTCCTGGCTAAGTGCTCAGAAATTGCCCCTGGCTTGGGGGGACCATATGGGATGCCAGGGGTCGAACCATGGTCCTTCCTTGGCTACCGCTTGCAAGGCAGACACCTTACCTCTAACCTTAAATACAAGAGAAATAACATAAGAAGCACAAAAGATCTCTCAGATGAAATTACAGGGAAAAAAAAGAGTAGAATGATATATTCAAATTACTGAAAAAATGTTCAACCTCAAGTCCACTACCCTATAAAGTCTTTGGCTAGTTGGGAGGAAGAGATAAAAACATTAGCAAGCAAACAAGAACTGACAGCATTTGTTATAAGTAAACCTAGCCTGGTTGAAATACTGGAAAATGGGGCTGGAGAGATAGCACAGTGATGTTTGCCTTGCAAGCAGCCCATCTAGAACCTAAGGTGGTTGATTCAAATCCTGGCGTCCCATATGGTCCCCCGTGCCTGCCAGGAGCTATTTTTGAGCAGATAGCCAGGAGTAACCCCTGAGCACCACCGGGTGTGACCCAAAAGACAAAAACACAAAAAAAGAAATACTGGAAAACTACTTATACAAACCAAATAAGCAATTATAGAAACAATAACCCCACAAAGTAAAATGGCAATATAGCCATTTATATCAATATTCCTAAACAAAGTATTCAAGGACAAGTTCCCACATATATGATGAGTTAATTTTTGGCAAAGGTGTTGAGAGCATAAAAAGAAGTAAAGCAGCCTTTACACAACACTTAGTAAAATAGATATCAAATCAACCTCGTTGACCAACCATAGAAGTAGATAATAAAAATGTTGTGTATATATATACATATATATATACATAAATGGAACACTATACAGCTGTAAAGAACAATAACATCATGGAATTCATTGCAAAGTGAATGGAATCGGAAGATACGATGCTAAATGAAGTAATCCAGATGAAGGACAAACAGGACAATCTCACTTATGTGTGATATATAGAACAACTGGAGAAGTGTACCAACAAGTGGTACAGGGCACCTAGTGCATGGAGCCAAAAAGATGAGACATTCTAGTGGTCTGTTAGTAATTAGACTAGTTAGACTAGTGGTCATTAGTGATTGTCGTAGGGATGTCTCTGCTTTTTGTATTCCACTTCCCTGGTCTATGGGAGTAGAACTATTGTGGTTATCAAAAGGGGAGTTGATTTCGACACAAAAGGGAGAGATAGACAGGAAGCAGAAGTCAAGGGGATCTTGTACATCAGTGCTATGAAGGAGTGGCATAATTAAATATCTAACCATAGAGTAAACAACACTACAAGCATGAGCTAGCAACTTCAACAACCAAACAAAAATGTCCCTGAAAATAGGGTGTTTTTTTTGGGGGGGGGGGGAGATAGGAGGGAACCCTGTAGAGGGAAAATGACACTAGTAATGGGATTGGTGCTTTAATGAAGTATGTCTAAGCCTTAACTATAACTAACTTTGTAAATTATTTTGCTTTCATAAAAAAAATAATTAAGATCAGGAAGTCAGGTGGGAGGAATCTGGATCTGCTGTGTGATTACCAATTGGGAGAGATTGTGCATGTCGCCTGTGCACGTTTGTCTACTGTTCTCCTGAAACTCTCCTGAGTGGGCCAAGAAGGACCCAGGAAAATCGTTCTCCTATAGTTGCCCAGGCCAAAAAGCCAAGGAAGACTGGATCCCAGAGTGAAAACCGGCTGTCAGCGGTAACCTGTGGAAAGGCAGATCCCTTTGTCTGTGAAGTCAGATGGGAGGAATCTGGCCCTGCTGTGTGATTATCAATTGGGAGAGACTGTGCGTGTTTCTCTACTATTCTTCTCCTGAACCTCTCCTGAGTGGGCCGAGAAGGGCCAAGCAAAATTGCTCTCCTAGAGGCTCCAGAAAAGCATGGCTACTCTGCTTTGTGGCTGCGTGCTCTTTCTAACTTATGAACCCCACAACAACACGCAGAAAAAAATCACACTACAAGCTGGACTATAGGGAAACGTTGCAGGCAAACACCATGCACAGAGAATGAAGATAGCGCTGATGACCCAAACAATAGCAACCATCTGATTAACCTCTCAGATAAGGAGTTTAGAATAAAAATATGGAGGATCCTCATGGAAATCAAAGAAAACATAGCTCTAGCTGAACAGAACACAAAGACAGAAATCAGAAAACTCCAAACTGAAATAACAGATCTGAAAAACTGAACTGAAAAACTCAATAGACAGCCTTTCTAACAGGGTAACAGCAGCTAAGTTCAGAATCAGTGAACTGGAAGATCAAATGCAGAACAACTCCATACAGCAGAAGAAATTGGAAAAGAACCTTAAGGCAAACAATCAGACAATGGAAAATGTACTCAAGGAATGTGAACAGATGAAAATAGTAGTCTTTGATAAACTCAACAGAAACAACATAAAAATCATTGGAGTCCCCAGAGGCCCA
The DNA here is from genome assembly GCA_004027635.1 of Crocidura indochinensis. Lineage (NCBI taxonomy): Eukaryota > Metazoa > Chordata > Mammalia > Eulipotyphla > Soricidae > Crocidura > Crocidura indochinensis. The sequence continues at coordinate 3,210 of PVKC010033695.1, read as the reverse complement.
GAAAGGAAATCCCCAGGAAGAATCAACAGTCAAAGACATCATCACAGAGAAACTCCCAAAGACTGCATGCAATCAAATCCTGTATGCCTAATGAGTACCAACTAGAAGAGACCCAAAGAAAAACACCCCAAGACACAGCCTTGTTAATGATGAATCCCACAGAGAGAGATAGAATAATGAAAGCAACAAGATCTAAAAGGAAAATTACATTCAAAGGAGCATCCTTAAGAATTACAGCAGACATGTCACAAGAAACTCTCAAGGCCAGACAGTGGTGGGATATTGTGACAAGACTGAATGAAATGGGGGCCTGGGAGATAGCATGGAGGTAAGGCGTTTGCCTTTCATGCAAAAGGTCATCGGTTCAAATCCCGGTGCCCACATGGTCCCCCGTGCCTGCCAGGAGCAATTTCTGAGCATGGAGCCAGGAGTAACCCCTGAGCACTGCCGGGTGTGACCCAAAAACCAAAAAAAAAAAAAAAAAAAAAAAAAAGACTGAATGAAATGGAGGCTTCACCTAGAATTTTACACCCAGCTCAATGCATGTTCAGGTTTGAAGGAAGGATACATAGTTTCATGGATAAGCAATAACTTCACAAACCAGAAACTTCACAAAACAGCCTTAAAGGAAATAATGAAAGGTCTACTTTAAGACAAAACAGACCAACAGACACACCAAACTTATACACAAAGATGACATTAAATCCCATGGTAATCATCTCCCTCAATGTCAATGGACTAAATGCACCAGTTAAGAGACACAGAGGGGCAAAATGGATCAAAAAGATGAACCCAAACTTCTGCTTCCTTCAAGAAACACACCTGAATAGTCAGAACAAACATAGACTCAAAATCAAAGGCTGGAGGAAAATCATCCAAGCAAATAACACCATTAAAAAAGCTAGGGTGGGGGCTGGAGAGATAGCATGGAGGTAAGGCATTTGCCTTTCATGCAGAAGGTTATCGGTTCAAATCCCGGTGTCCCATATGGTCCCCTATGCTTGCCAGGAGCAATTTCAGAGCATGGAACCAGGAATAACCCCTGAGCACTGCCGGGTGTGACCCAAAAACCAAAAAAAGAAAACAACAACAAAAAAAATCTAGGGTGACCATATTAATATCTGATGACATCTACTTTAGATTCAGGAAGTTGTAAGGGACAAAGATGGATACTTTGTACTAATCAAGCGATATGTGCAACAGGAAGAAATCATACTACTAGACATATATGCACCCAATGAAAGACCAGCAAATTATCTAATACAATTATTGACAAATTTGAAAGAGGACATCAATAGTAACGCAATAATTGTGGGAGACTTCAACAAGGCCCTGCCAACACTTGATAGGTCAACCAAACCGAAACCCAACAAAAATATACTAGCCCTGAAAAGAGAAATGGAAGAAAGAGGACTAGTATATATATATATATATATATATATATACATATATATACATATATATATGACATATATATATGACACTCCATCCCCAAAAACCTGGATATACATTCTTCTCCAATGTACATGGGTCATTTTCAAGGATAGACCACATGCTGACACATAAAACATACCTCCATAAAATCAAGAGGATAGAAATTTTGCATGATGATCACAAGACTCTGAAATTATATGTGAACAACAAAGGGACACAGAAGAAGAACGTTAACAACTGGAAATTAAACAGCCTGCTACTGAACAGCCAGTGGGTCTGAGATGAAATCAAAGAGGAAATCAAAACTTTCCTGGAAACAAATGACAATGAAGACACAAACTATCAGAATATATGAGTCACAAATAAAGCAGTACTGAGAGGAAAATTTATAGCATTGCAAGAATGAGGAAGAAAGATTAGTCTACCTGAATAGCCTAATGATGTAGCTTATAAAATTAGAAAATGATCAACAAAAGGAACCAAAAATATGGAGACAGAAAGAAATAACAAAGCTTAGAGCAGAAATCAATGAAGTGGAAACCCAAAAAACAATCCGAAAGATCAATGAAAGCAGAAGTTGATTCTTTGAAAAAATAAACAAGATTGATAGACCATTGGCAAAATTCACAAAGAAAGAGAGAAACTTGATAACCCATATTAGAAATGAAAAGGGGGAGATCACTACAAATATTTCAGAGATTCAAAGGGTAATCAGAGACTACTTTGAGAAACTTTTTACCACCAAATATGAGAATCTGAAAGAAATGGATAAATTCTTGGACTCCAAAAAACCTTCCAAAGGAAGATATAGCATATCTAACATCCCCATCACCATTGATGAAATTAAAACGGTAATCAAATGTCTGCCCAAAAACAAAAGCCCAGGCTCAGAATGATTCACTAATAAATTCTTCCAAACCTTTCAAGAGGAACTACTACCAATACTTGACCAGGCTCTTTCATGAAACTGAAAAAACGGGTACACTTCCGAATAGCTTTTATGAGTCAATATCACCTTGATACCAAAATCAGACTGAGATGCTGCCAAAAAAGAAAATTACAGACTGATATCCTTGATGAACACAGATGCAAAGATCCTCAACAAAATCCTGGCAAATAGGATCCAATGCCTCATCAAGATCATCATTCACTATGATCAAGTAGGTTTCATTCCAGGAATGCAAAGATGGTTTAACATCTGTAAATCTATCAACATAATACACAACAACAACAACAACAACAAGAAAAATATAAATCACATGATCATATCAATAGATGCAGAGAAAGCATTTGATAAGATCCAACATCCATTCTTTTTTTTTTTTTTTTTTTAGGTCACACCCGGCTGTGCTCAGGGGTTACTCCTGGCTGTCTGCTCAGAAATAGCTCCTGGCAGGCATGGGAGACCATATGGGACACCGGGATTGGAACCAACCACCTTTGGTCCTGGATCGGCTGCTTGCAAGGCAAACACCGCTGTGCTATCTCTCCGGGCCACCAACATCCATTCTTGATAAAAACTCTCAGCAAGATGGGAATGAAAGGAACATTTCTCAATATAGACCAGGCCATCTAACACGAGCCAATGACAAATATCATACTCAATGGAGAAAAACTAAAATCCTTCCCTCTAAATTCTGATACAAGACAGGGTTCTCTTATCTCAACACTGCTATTCAACATAGTACTGGAAGTACTTGCTATAGCGATTAGGCAAGAAGAAGATATCAAGGGAATCCAGATAGGAAAGGAAGAAGTCAACTTTCTTTTTTTTTT
>PVKC010033694.1:0-13897 GCA_004027635.1 Crocidura indochinensis | reverse complement strand
CCACCGCCCGGCTCCCTTCTCCTAATATTCATAAGGTATTAATAGGAATTAATATCTAAGAGATTAATATCTAAGATATACAAGGCATTGACTAAATTTTACAAGAAAATAACATCCAATCCCATCCAAAATGGGGAGAAGAAATGAACAGACATTTTCTCAAAGAAGAAATATAGATGATCAAAGGGTACATGAAAAAATGTTCTCATTACTAATCATCAGGGAGATGCAAATCAAAACAACAATGAAATATCATCTCACACTGCAGAGATTAGCCATATCACAAAAATACAAGAATACTACTGCTAGGATGGATATAGGAAGAAATGTATTCTCATTCCCTACTGATGGGAATGCAGAGTTAGTCCAGCCTTTTTGGAAAATAATATGGACATTTCTCAAAAAGCTAGAAATTGAACTTCCATATGAACCAGCAATACCAATGTAGAGATATATCCTAGGGACAGAAAAACACAATACAAAAAGGCACTCCTATGTTCATCTCAGCACTATTTATGATAGCCGTAATCTGGAAACAACACAGGTGCCTGACAACAGATAAGCTGCTAAAGAAACTGTGATTCACCTATATAATAGAATATTATGCAGCTAGGAAAATGAAGTAATGAAATTTGCCTATACATGGATGGAAATGGAGACTATTATGCTTAATTATATGGGCCAGAGAGAGGGGGATACACATAGAAAATCTCACTCACTTATGGGCTACAAGAAAAACAAGAGATAATATGGTAATAATAACCAGAGACAATAGAGGCAAAGATCAGGAGGTCCAGAGTAGAAAGCTCACCACAAAGAGTGCTGAGTGTAGAGTAGAGTAGAGTAGTATAGAGTGCCAGAGTAGGGAAGAGTCTATTAGGACAATGATAGTTGAAACTGATTGAAACTAGGTACTGAAAGGCACCCCTCCACCATAGTGCAAACCAGTGTAAAAAAGGAGAAAGAGAGAAGCAATTTCCTGCTCTAGTGAAGGATGGTGTACGTTGTATGCTGAGACCCAACAATGAACAATTTTGCAACCATGATGCTTAAATAAAACAATTAAAAAAAATAGAAGGCCATACAAGTTGTAAAAAATGCTTTAGGGTAAAATGTAACTAAGTACATCAGAATTATATTTGGAGGACTTTTCTCAAAGATCAGGGATTCAAGGCTAAGGAAGAGAAGTTTTCATTTCAAAATATGAAATTAAATAAAACCTTGGAGGAAAATCCAATCTCTTGAATTTGTGAGTTATTGTCTTGGAAATGTGGTGGGAGCTTTGTTATCCTGAGTGACCTTGATTGTTCTCTCGTTATTGTCTCTGATTTGGTCTCACAAGTTCCATATCAGTCTATGAGAGTGTACAAGTTCTTCAAAAGTTGAAGGCTCTGGAATTTCACCGGAACATATTCTAAGTCAATTCAGAGAAAATCAAGCGTATATTAGACTTAATCAGGCCTGTGGAGATGATAAGGAGTGGGAATTCACTTAAATTCTTCCCGTGAGCTTTGTGTGAACTGCACAGAAAACACAGATAGAATTAGTGACACGGAAAATAGGCAAGATTCAAGTATCTGGAACACTGCACAGAATGGGGTGGAAAGGCAATGGGATATTTAACTTGGACATCATCTTCTTGGGACACAATCTCAGAGCTGGTCTTCACCTTTGCACTGAGACATCCCAAGTGTTCTCAGTTGTGCTGCTGAGGCATCCATCTCCTGGGACCTAGATTCCTTTGGGGCCAGGAAGGAAGCTGGAAGCTCAGCTCTCTGAACCCTTTTCTGCCACGCTCTAAGTGGATGAGCACAGATGCTTTCATGGTCTTTTGTGAGATGCTTTGGAGAGTGAAAGACCAGAGCTTGGTGCCCAGCTGTGCCAATGGCTTTGTGCATAGTCACTACCTGCCACTGACATTGTGCCTGTTCCTGCACTGGCTCTTCACCTCTCACAACCCCAGGGAGAGATTGTGGCTTGCTCCTCTCAGGCCCAGTGGACTAATATGGCTCTGAAAGGGGCTTGTGGTGAAGAATGCAGTATGCAGGAGGCTTTCCTCAGTGCCAATGAGTCAAGATTCCTGTAAAACATCAGCAGGACATGGAACTTCATCCATGGGATGACTTGGGAAGCTGAACTCACTTCCTCTGCTGCAGCTTCTTGGGGCTGCAAGACGTGGGATTGCCTGCTACAAAGTAGGAAATGCCACTATTTTCCAGACCTTCCAGATCTGTAGCCCAGCTGCAGTGTCAAGGTCTTGGTACAGGGCTTGTGAAGGAGTTTCTTTCTCCTCTTGATGAATGTGACCTCTAAATGGATTAGGAGGTAACTCACTTTCACCCTGATTGTTAGCTAGACAATAAGGTTGGCAACTTCTCTGAATGAGAGAAATTCCTCTACATCCCTTACTTCCCTTTTCTCTCTCACTTCACTTGGCATAGTTTTTCAGTCCCATCAACCCCATCCAATCCCCTCCATTTCTGTCCAACCCCATCTAATCCCATCCAATCTCATTTAATCCCATTCAATTCCATCCAAGTTGTGGGACTCCATTTTCGTTCTCAGCTGAGTCACATTCCACTTTCTATGGAACATAATTTCTTGATCCACTAACCTATACTTGGGCACCTCAATGAAAAGTAATTTAAAAACAATTTTGGCCTCTTTGTGATATTTTAGTGAGTCGCTAATGGAACCATAGGTCACATTTCCTATTTTACTGATGAAAGGGTGAGAGGAGGAGACTGAGAGGAGATGAATGGCCCAGCTATCTTCACTTTCTCACCTCTGCTGTTTTAGGGATGTGCTGGTGGGCAGGGCAGAGAGAGAAAAAAGGAGAGAGAAGAGAAAAAGGGAGACAGGAAAAGAGGAAGATGGAGAAATAGAAGAGAAGAAAGAGGGAGAGAGGATAGAGGAAGGAGAAAGGGAAAGAAAAGAGAGGAAGAAGGAGAGAAAAGAGAGAGAGGGAGGAGAAAGGGAAAGAGGCGAGGGAGAGGATAGAGAAAAAAGAGGGAGAGATGGAAAGGAAAGAGGAGAAAGAAGAGATAGGTAGAAAGACAGAGAGAGAAGAGTGGGAGAAGAGAAGAGGAAAAAGGGGGAGGAGAGAGAGAAGAGAGGGAGAAAGGAAATTACGACAGAGGCTTCCTTCGTGGAGTCTCTGGGCTTTGCTTCAGGAAGTTTCTAGCTCTGGGGGAAGTACTAGAGACAGGTTGGCCTAGAGCTATATTCTGCCTAACACTGAGCTCATCCCAGACAGGAGGCCAAACACCTTTACTGGGGCTTCAGCAGGAGAGACACTGGGCAGTGGTTCGAGGTCAGGGTTCCTGGCACAGGACAGTGGCATCCGACACTGACACTACACGTGGGCCTCTGAGATGTGGGACAGAGCATGGCATGAGAGAGGGTTCAGGATGATAGGGCAGAAGTGCCATGTGGGATGGACACGTGCTCAGTAGTCAGTGTCCAGGAGAGCCCTGCACTTAAAAAGTGTACACACAGGGGCCTGGGAGATAGCATGGAGGTAAGGCGGTTGCCTTTCATGCAAAAGGTCATCGGTTCGAATCCCGGTGCCCCATATGGTCCCCCATGCCTGCCAGGAGCAATTTCTGAGCATGGAGCCAGGAGTAACCCCTGAGCACTGCCGCGTGTGACCCAAAAACCAAAAAAAAATTATGCTCACCTGTGCAAGTGCTCACACATGTACACACATGCAATTGCATATATAAACACAAAGCATATATGCATGGACACATGGACAGCGATGCCACCAGTATGCACACAGACACACATGGACATGTGCATCTGCACACAGACCCATATATATCAGCATGTACAAGAGAAATTGCACATCATGTATATATATTCATATACATGAACATGCATTGATGCACAGAGACACATATTCATGCACACACATGTACAAAGAGACATATATGCACACAAAGGGATGCATATGTGTGCACCAATCAGACATACGCACACGTGCATGCAGACCCACATATACCATCGTACACAGAGACACACGCACGGATACACATGCACACAGACTCAAGAGCAATTTTTCAGAAATGTTTTCAGAAAGAGCTGCTGGGTGGGGTAAGAGTCTTGAGATCCATTTAAAGCGAGTGTCCATAGCAACCTGTCGCATCCCACTCACTCCTGTGCGAGCAAAGAGAAAACGTGTCCATGGAAAGGGGAGGGGGAGGGCTCAGTGCTTCAGCCATTCCAGATACTTCTTACCTAAGATCTGTTCTGTGCATTTCCTGGGTTCTGGATCAGCCAGCCCTCTGGGCCCTGCAGCTCAGAATTTTTCGGTTTTCTTTTTTTTTTTTTTTTGGGGGGGGGGGTCACACCCGGCAGTGCTCAGGGGTTACTCCTGGCTCCATACTCAGAAATTGCTCCTGGCAGGCACGGGGGACCATATGGGGCACCGGGATTCGAACTGATAACCTTTTGCATGAAAGGCAAACGCCTTACCTCCATGCTATCTCCCGGGCCCAGAATTTTTCACAGTAGTGTTGAGAATAAGATCTAATCTAGCTCTGATCGGGACAGAAGCAGAAAGGATTTCTGCTTGGGACACACACATGTTCCCAGCCATCAGTGATGGCCATGCGCTTGTGTGGTGTACACAGAGCTCGTGTCTCACCTTAGTGGCACTGTTGTGTCAAAACCCTTACAATCTTTAGGAAGAAGTAATGGTGCCCTGAGATTGGGTCCCTTGTAGGACCATGCAGGTGCCCTGGGCTGCACACATGTTATGGAAATGCAGGACTCTCAATCTGGGCCAGTGCAGGTATTTCTTAGCTGCTGACTTGGTATGGCCTGTGGCTGGCATGGTAACTGCCATGCTCTCTTGTCAGTGTGCAGCCACTGAGACAAGGCTGGGGAAGTAGGTTACACAGAAAGTCATCACATCAGAACTCTCTGAATTTTTCCAACACCATGGCCAGTATTCTAACCAAAAAAAAAAAAAAATCACTTTGGAACCTTTAGTGGCTGGGCGGTGGCGCTGGAGATAAGGTGCCTGCGCTAACATAGGAAGGACCGCGGTTCGATCCCCCGGTTCCCCATATGGTCCCCCGTGCCTGCCAGGAGCGACTTCTGAGCGAATAGCCAGGAGTAACCCCTGAGCGTCACCGGGTGTGGCCCAAAAACCAAAAAAAAAAAAAAAATCACTTTGGAACCATGGCCAGTATTCTAACCACATGGCTGAAGGGCCCCAGGTGGCTGCCACTTACTTGTGTGATCCTCATAGTGAGGTTCAGTGACTCAATGTCCCCATCAGGGACTCAAGGGGTAACAGAAGTGCCTTTAGGATGTCTTTTTTTTTCTTTGTAATTTCATGTTAAAGAGTCACGGAAACTTCTGTAAACAGCATCTTCCTTAGGAGGGAGCTGGACGCCCATAGGGCCCCATTCTGCAGAGATCCAATCTGGAAGCAGCATCCATACATTTCACCAATCAGTCACCTGTATTAATCCTCATGCCCCCATAACCTTCTGAAGTAATGAGGGGACCAGCTGCTGCCTTGTGGAGTTCTTTGCTGGCTTCCAGCACCCCATGTTGTGGCAGTCACAGGGATGCCCAGGGCCTTTTGCATGAATCTATGGGAAATGCATTGGGTCCTATTTCTTAAATCAAAGGAGAAGGAAATTGGGGCAAACGCTGAGTCCATCTGTAACCAGACTCAGGTATTGCATCCTTAAGGGTTTGCTCTCCTATAGCTGGTGTCTGGGTTAGGGGGCAGTTCTGTGATACGGTCACTTATATCTCCCAAAGAGACAGATCTTTAGAATAGATCTTCAAACCGACCCTCACCAAAGTGGCACTGCTGTGCATGCCCCACACATCTTATATGGAACAAAATGAAGTTTTACCTGTGGAAAAGGCGCCTGGGAAATCACTGTGCATGCAGAGAATTTGACCCTAGTTAGCAGTCACTTCATTTCTGTCCTGTGCAGTGTCCCCACCTGTGTGCATGTGTGTATGTGTTTGTGTGTGAGACTGTGAGTGTATATAAGCCAGGTATAATCTCTGAGAGATCACAGTGAGGACCATGATGTAGCTTAACTACATCCCAGGCCATCCCACCAGCAGTAGTGTGACCTTCTGGTGGCTCACTCGTAAGCCATCTTTAGTGCTCACCAAGTTTCAACTCCAGCTCTGTTATTCCAGGGCTCTGTTCACTATGATCATTTAACAGACTCTGCATTGTCTTAGTGAGACTTTGAATTTATAGACATCCAAATTTACCCATGTTTTTTTGTTTCTGAGTTTAAGTCTGGAATTCCCCGCTTTCTCCTTGCTTGTCCTAGAGATCATTTGCCCCCGTGGGGTTGGGGGATGCAAAGGGCTGGAGCACATACTTGGCAGGCAGGAGCTCTGGGTTTGATCCCAGGCACCACATGGCTCCCCAAACACTGCCAAGTGTGCCCCCAAACCAAACTCACCAAAAGTAGCACACACACACACACACACACACACACACACACACACACACACACAAACACATTACTCCAAGTAGAGCCTCCTTCCTCCATGACAATGATCCAATTGTGAAGCATCTTCAGCTGGTGAGATTGGGGGTTTGTTCTGCATTGGGAAGCACAACTGGGTCCAAGCTTCACTGTGTCTGCTAGGTGACTCACATCCAGTTCTGTCCCCCTTAACCTAGGGGGGAGGCAATGCTGCTCAGAGAACCTAGGGAAGAGGTCAGTGAGTTTCTCATAGTGTCCCTTCCTTTCTGACTTGGTGCCTGTTCAGGGAAGCAGATGACCTTGTGGTGGTTACGAGGCAGAGTTAGGTCCTGGGGTAGGAGGCTCAGTTCTTATGAACCCCACCATTGCTGCTCTTCATTCTCATGCTGGTAGCCATGCATGAGTTGGGATGGCTAGGGGCATCCCCTCCACTTCGGGGTAATAAGAACTCACATCTCTTCCTCCATTGCTTTCACTTTCTTTACCTGTGAAATGTCTTTATCTAGATGTCAGCTTGGAAAGCGGGGGACAAGTTTAGCCATTCAGCTGACTTTCTATAGGGAAAACTGTGGAAATATATAGATTGAGGGGACCCAATTCCTCATTAGCACTTCTGTCAGTGAGATCTTTTTATGCGAACTCAATCGAAACTGGATTCAGAGGCATAAACTTAATAACTAGGAGGAGGAATATTCACGGTGGATAATGCGAAGATAATGGAACTGTAGGGGTGTGTAAAAACATCCCCACTGAAATCAAGATGCACAAACACCATTTTATCGCATTGAGAGGAGACTGTTTCCTTCAACCCTGCATTTCACAGCTGCCCCATGGAAGAAACCCCCAAAACCCCAGTTGGCAGCAATGTAGGTGGGAGTTGATATCATTGGATCAAATTCAAAATTCTAATCACATTTTTATACTTATCTTTCAAAGATGATTGAGCACATTTAGACTTTTTCCCTGTTATCTATGAAACACTTAGATGGTAACACACTCAAGACTGCCCAGTGTTTCATGTCGAACTCAAGACACAGTAGTTGCACTACTCTGCTCTGCACTACTCTGTGGCTACCTCAAGAGCTCATTGTTCCTCATCTCTGGAACATTGTGGCACTGACTGCCCCTCTATACTTTGCTAATTTAATTATCTCCTCCATTTATTAGAGTTTTGGGGCCAGACATGCCAGTGCTCAGGGCTGACTACTGGCTTTGTACTTGGGGCTCATTCCTGGCTCTGTGTTTAGTGCCACTTTTGGTCCTAGGCTTAGGCTCAACTCTTACCCTCTGCTCAGAATCCCTTCTTGCAAGACTTGGGGACCCTGTATGGTGCCACTTAGCAAGTGTTGACCATGCTTGTGACAGCTCTGGTCACTGTGCATCCAGAATGTTGCTCTGTGTGTTGGGTGAGATTTGATCTGTGCTCTGGAGGCCCTGAACTCTGTTTGCACCTCTTCTGGACTCTCCACAAATGTGAGACTTACACAAGGGCCTTGCTACCTTGGGCTAGTGACTGAGGTAGACATATGTGCTTTGGGGTTCAGGCTGGGTCTCCTGTCCTCTGAACCTGGCCCAGGTTTTTCGTCCTCTCTGCTTTTTGCACCAGACATTGCTCTTCATTCACTTCATATGTGTGAGTGGATAGGGACAGACTTGGGGCTCCTGTTCCTGTCTCTGTCACCTCCAGATGCTGGCCTGTACCTGTAATTCACATGCAGAGCCAGAAATCACCCCTGAGTACTGCAGGTATGGTCCCCAAACCAAAACAATAAATAAATTTAGTTTTTAAGTTTGATTTTCTCATTCATAGATTTTGAGTCTAGAGTCTGCATTTATTTTATACATATCTTTATTTAAGCACCATGATTACAAATATGTTTGTAGTTGGGTTTTAGTTATTAAAAATAAAAACAGCCAGGGCTGGAGCAGTGGCACAAGAGGTAGGGCATTTGCTTTGCACATGCTAACCTAGGATGGATCGCGGCTCGATCCTCCTGTCTCCCATATGGTCCCCCAAGCCAGGAGTAATTTCTGAGTGTCTAGCCAGGAGTAACCCCTGAGTGTCACTGGGCATGGCCCCAAAACCAAACCAAACCAAACCAAACCAAACCAAACCAAACCAAACAATACAAAACAAAAAAACAAAAAATGCCTCCCTTCACCAGTAACTCAAATAGACTCTTACCATCTTTAACTCTGACATTCTTCTGCTACATTTCTTTGTTGAGCCCAGCACTTGCACGTGAGTTTCTAGGGTGTTTAACACTGCCCTGGGCTCAATTCACTGGTCACTCTGCACCCCAAATTCTGCCTCATGAGAATGGGGACAGAGGCATCTTCCTGGATGAAGAGAAAGTACAAAAAGGCACAATAAACAATCTTCTCAGTAACAGTCATTTAATGCACTTACAGAAAGTGAGCAAAGGTGGGAAGAAAATGTCAAACTGAGCATTTTAGCTTTATGGTGGTATTCTAGGCAATTGTTTATTGCCAACAAAGATAGAAAAGCTATTTGCTTTATTCATTCTTTTATTTTAGGCTCCATTATGTTTATTGTTAAGGATAGGATTTCATGCATAAAACATTTCAGCACCACACCCTCAACCACTGTCCACTTCTCTCTGCATATTGTCCTAATGTCTCTCCCAAATCTCTCAGTGGTTGCTTTCTACTAAAGATTAGCTCTGTTTCTGTTGCTTTTGGGCCTTTGTTATTCCCCTCGATGCTTCTTTTATCCTGCATATGTCCATCTCTCTCATTCTGTGTCTGTCTCTCTCCCTCTGACTAACTTCACTCAGCATGATATTCTCCAGATCCACACATGTAGCAGCAAATTGCAGGATTTCAGCTTTTCTTAGAGCCAAATGGCATTCCATTGTGTGTATGTACAACAGTTTCTTTACCCAGGCATCTGCTCTTGGACACTTGGGATATTTCCAGATTGTGGCTGCTGTGAATAGTGCTGTGATAAACATAGGCTGGCAGAGGGCTTTTCTGAATAGAGTTCTTGAACCCCCTGGGGTAGATGAAAAGAAATGGACTTGTTGGGTCATATAGAAGCTCAATTCCTAGTTTGTTGAGGAATGTCCATATTGTTTTCCAAAAACACCGAGGCAGTGGACATTCTCACGAATGGTGAATGAGGGTCCCCCATCCAATCCGGGTCCACACCAATTTTTTGTTTTTAGTCTTGGGCCATACCCAGTTCACTCAGGGCTACTCATGGCTCTGCTCTCAGAAATTACTTCTGGCAGACTCAGGGGACCATATGGGATGCTAGGAATTGAACCTAGATTGATTGTATGCACATAATTTTCCTACCCGCTGTGCTATCACTCTAACCCCCAAATGCATTTTTTATGGGCTTGTTGGTTTTTATTCTTGTTAAGTCTTACAAATGCTTTATATATCTTGGTTGATTATTAATTCTTTGTCAGATGAGTGAAGAGAAAATATTCTTTCCTAATCTGTAGTATCTTTTATTCTGGGCCTTGGTTCTTTTGTGCTGCAGAAGCTTTTTGAGGTAGTCCATTCATTTATCTTTTCTTTTGTTTGATTGGTCAATGTCACTGACTCTTCGGACCTTCCTTTGCCTTCAGTGTTGAAGAGATTTCTACCCTTGCTTTCCACAGAATAATTATGAATTCAGGTCTGATCTCAAGGTCTTTGATCCATTGGGAGTTGACTTTGTGCATGGTGTTAAAAAAGGGACCGAGGGAGTCCATTCTTGGCAGGCGACTGACCAGTTTCCTCAGCACCATTTGTTGAAGAGAAGAGAGCTATTTTTATTAATAAAAAAAAACAAGTTATTTTTAAAATGATGCCTGACTTCTGTTTTCTTTATTTCTCTAAAATAACCTTGCCTGTAAATGCATATGCTGTCAAACAACCTCATAATAGGAGATTATACTGGTAGTTAGAACATACAAAGGGTGAAAAAAAAAAAAAAACCCTGATTCAGCTGCTTTTCTATAGAGTGAGAGACTCAAAAGATACAATTATAGTCACATGTTAAATATTCTATTAGCAATTCTAGCATTTTATAGGGAATGAAAATTGTGATTACATGGACCATTAAAACATTTACAAAATATGTCTTATCTAACGACCTGGGCTCTTCTTATGGATGTTCTCATACAAATGTTGCAATGCATGGCAAGACTATAGTTGAACTAAGATATTCTCAAGTGGCAGATCATTCTTTAATAATTGAGTGTAAATTTAGAAAATATTAACAAAAAAGCTACAACTTAAAAAGCATTCGCTGATCTACAACTGGGTCTCAAGGTATAGACGACTCAAGATACCTCCAGAAAAAATATTTAGAAATGGATTTTTGGACCAATCAATGATTCAAAACATACTTTATATCTGAATAATACACAATGCATTTTATGCCATGGGATGCATTCTGGTTTACAGGTGAACTATTTTTAAATTTTATTTATCATTGGGACATTACCACCAATCTTCAGGTTCTTCCAGAAATCAAAACTTGAATTTCCAACAAACAATGCCTGAGCTATTCCCATTGCCTCTCAGCTCTGCACTCCTTTGAGTGTGAGAAACTAGGAATGAGTATGGTGTCCTGCCCAGAACTCAGACACTTGCTGGAGGCCTTCTGGAGGCCTGGCACAGGTAGGGAGGAACAGCATCTCATTCTGCAAGAAGTCCCAAAAAAAGGGGTGGGATGGGGGTGAGATGGTGCAGCAACTGGACACTGGCCTGGTACATAGCAGACCAGACTACTAGCTCTGTAGGATCCCTGAGCACTGCCAGGAGCAGCCATGGAGGCCCTTGGCACTGCCTGACTACCTGGTGTCCTAGCACCACAGGGCCCAAACAATGCCACCTCCACAGGTTGAGAATCAGGGGTTGGGTGGGATGAAGAGCTTCCCTAATACTTCTTGGTAGCTCTAAGACAAAATAAACAAGATCAACAAGTAGAAAGTAGAAAGATAAAAGGAAAGTCAGATGGGGTGTCTGCAGTAACTTTAGGACTCAGAAGGGCTGAGAGATATTTAGGGAATCGTGCGTCCATGTGACACCATGTCACACTATCCCCCAAGTCTCAGGACTTATGTGGTGAGCCTGCCTGTCTCTGCTGACCTTACTTCTTAATTTTAACACATGACTGGATATTTTATTTTATTTTACTGCATGTGATCACTGTTTAATTATTTAACCTTTTTATCTAAGCAAAGCACAGAGAACTATCATTAAAAATTAAATGCCAAATCAACGAAGACTCTCTTGTTGCTGAGAGGTGACAAGTAATGTTTCTTGTGTCTACACCATTTCCAGCAAAGCTAAAAAAAAAAAAAACTGTTCCTTGCAAAATAATTCCAGGGTAATTTAACTGTTTCTGGTATATGCCAGTGCCTTAGGATTTTATTTGCACAGTAAATTCCTGCAGTTGAGGAGGAAAATGAAAAGGCAATGCTTTAAAAGACCAAGAAGCTCCAGCAGCCTATGGAAATGATCAACTTTCCTTAATCACATGTCCAGCTGGCAGTCTCAGCCAAAGAAGATGCACCCTGCAGTGAACAACACACTTTACAGAGTTTTCCATTTATTTTTATGTAGTGAAAGCAAGAAAAGGGGCGCTGGGATGAACAGACCTCTCTTAGGATGCTCCAGAAGGTCAGTTTAGAAAAACAAGAAATGGTCAGTGATCACATAGGGGCACTAAAAGAACATCCCAAATAAGATAGAAGGACAGGGCTCACCCGCTCCAAAGAGAGAAAAGGAAAGCAAACTTCCGGAACTGGTGTGAGAGTGCAAAGATCCTCGAACCTGGCTCTTTCCCATACAGTAATCGCCTCATTCTAAGCAGCAGGAAAGACGCAGGCAAGACAGAGCCTCTCCCAGTTAGGACTCTCTGGAAGGTTTACTTGAGTCTCATTGATGTAGGGCAAACTCATCTGAATCTCATTGGCTAGAGGAAACTCATCCAAATCTAATTGGTTAGAGTAATCTTACTTGAATCTCATTGGCTACAGCACTAATGCAGTTACTTACCTGATTCTCATTGACTAGAGCCAAGTCATCTGAATAGTATTGAGTATTGACAAATTAACTAACTCACTGGCTAGAAAAAAGTCACTTGGTCACATCCAGTTGTAAAATTGCCTAGAAAAATGTTGTCTTAGAAGAAAGGTGGTATGCCAGATCAAAGGTACCATTTGGGTTAGATATTTGGAAATCTGTGTCAGAGAAAGGTAGAGAAATAAGCTATTCTTTCCAGGTGTTTGTCTACATAGAGACTTTTAACTTTTACAAGTTAAAAGAAAACTTTATCTAAGTTGCTATGCTAGGGTATGGAGTTGAAGGATAAGACAACCCAATTGAAATAAAGCAAAGCAAGACTTTATTCCACTTACCAACATGCTCTAAACTGACTGGCTAGGGCCACCTTTCATAGGAGGGGACCCCAACTGGGGAGTCACAAGTCAAGTTATCTAGGGCTAGAAACAGGAGGTCTTGACCTTTAAGTTGATTGACTGTTCTCTAGGTTATTTAATCATGTCCTTTTATGACTAGATGTCTAGTCATAAGGTTTACAAAACCTTGGGGTCTGTGTCCTTAGATGGAAACTTTGCCTCGTTAGCCTTAAATGGAAACTTAACACTTCAAAATGGAGTCCCTTCTGCTCAAGATTTCACATTCTCTCCTCTTCTCTTGGAACTGAGTCAAATCCTTAAGTCTCCTTGAAGTCCCTTGTCCTCCATCCCTGCCTATTGGCATATACTGGAACTTTAGCACAATCATCTTAACTGCACTGATGTGAATAAAAGAATAAATTGGGTGAGGAGATATTGTGGAGCATAATTGGAAACCCCAAACAAATCCCATAAGTCAAAGTTTAGAAGATAAATCCCTGGGGTGACAGTTTGTCCCACAAACTCTTCGTTCACAGTTCAGGTAAGAGTCCAAGTATAGTCCACAAGCAAATGGGGTGTTCACTCCAGCCAGTCATCCTGTGGCCACTGCCATTAGCAGGAACATCAGGACCAATCTGCATTCTGCCCTGATTCTGGAAGCTGAGTCAGTTGAATTTGCAGATGATCTTTCTCGTCTTTTTCGGTGACTCTCCACCTCAATGAACAAGGCGGTTCCTGCATCTTCTTCAATCCTGCAACTTTAACAGCTGTTGTAGTGGAGAGGACAACAACATAGAGCCCTAGAAACCCGTTGCCTGAAGAGATAGACTGTGAGGGTTGTTGCTGTCTCTGTACTGGGTTAGACAGAAATACCTTCCATACCTGATGCTAATTATTTTCAGGATAGGGTATAATTCCATCTAGGTTTTGTCAGTTCCTGTGGTCTTTCTAGCCCTTACTCCTCTGGTAGCTTTCTTGATGACCTTTACATTTTCCCTATACATTTTCCCTTTGGGAGGGGATCCTAACATCTAT
>PVKC010033693.1:0-13880 GCA_004027635.1 Crocidura indochinensis | reverse complement strand
AGAACATACTTTCTTTACAAAGAGTCAAAGCGTATTTAGGGTGTTGTGCACCATATAATTTTTGTCACATTACTGCTACTGTAGGGCACAAGAAGCTATAGAAATATATAAATGAAAAGACCTGGCATTTTCCAATAAAATTTTCTTTACAAATGCAGATGGCTGGCCATATTTGACCCAGAGACCAAATTCATGACTTTAAATAGTCAATAAACAGCCATGCTTTCTTTTAATCTTCAAGATTGTGCTCTCTTGGGATCCGTCTCTAGCTTTGATGCTCCTGTAAGAGCTGTATAGCTGCTGGACAGGTCAGACCTCTGGTCATTTTCTCCAGATGATAAACATGGAAATTTCTTTTTTCCAGAAAGGAAGGTCCTGGAAAGGACGGTATATTTGACTGGTGTTGGGTTGAGGTGCTTGACCAACACAGTACCCATTCTCAGGTCAAATGCAGAGCTGCAGCTGGATCCAGAAATGCCTGGGTTTTCTGGGGAGACACTTCATCCAAGTATACCCCTCTCCAGCCCTGGTCTTGTTTTCTCCCCCCTAGAACATGATGCTTCCAATCTCTGGCATTTAAAGAGTCTCCTGTTAACAAATGTGGTGCTCTAATCTATCCATGGCTGAAATTCTGGAAAGAAAAATAATTTGAGGCACATGATGGATTAATTTGGGAAAGCCTTCAGAAAGAAGGAGCAGAAAGAAAGCAGAAGTGGGGAGGGAAGGAGGCTCTTGTAGAGTTATTTATCTCTCTGCTCTTCTTCCTGAGAGATCCAGGCTGGGGGTAGGAGGCCCACTTGGGAGGCTCTGAGACAGACCAGATGTGGGCTGACCTCATGGCTGTTGCTTACTCCAGCTGTCTGGGCTGTTTAACATTCCCAACATTTAGATTTATATAATGCCAGTTCTCTGCAGAGTTCAAGGCATTCGGTGTGATTTATTGGAAAAATGCTGCATTAATTGTTAGGGGATCTGGGATCTCATTCTGGTTCTGCTGGGTGTTGGAGATTGGACCAGACCAGCATTTCTGAATGCACTCTCAGGATCCTGTATGAACAGGGAGGCATTCACTGAGCTTGGGTAAAGTAGCGCTAAACCAAAAAAATAAACAATTTTTTGACTGAAGTGCTTCTCATACCCCTTAGAATGCAATTTTCTGACTGATTGGCTGTCACCACTTTCACACACCTGTAATATCCCCAGGATGACCTTGGAGTCCTTTTCTCTTTCCGGGTTCAGTAAAATGACAAGGTCCTAGTTCTCCTCTCAGACCATATTTGACATCTAATGTCTCCTTTACACACTGTGTTCACTCTCCATACTCAAGACTACTGCACAAAGGACTTTGTTCTGCTTGCATTGACTTCTTGTAGACCTGGATTCTCAGGGGATATTTTCCAGTGTATACCCTTCCACTATTTCAACTATGATAACCTAAATACAACTCAGCCTCTGCCTCTCTTTCTCTCCATTTTCTTTTTGACTCAGTGTCAGTCCTGACAGCTTCATATCCTACCTCATCATGTCTCCTAGATGAGTCTTATTTTCCCGCGGAATTTCAAGCACATGGCTCTATTCTCATCTTTGCCTGATTTTCTTTTGCACTTTTTTCAAAACATGCACACCACTTTCCCCTTACAACCAAGAGGAACTTCATGTCCAAAACTACTTCATCTAAATACCCACATGGCCTCCAGCCCAAGAGGTACACCTAAGATTCTGATTGATGTTGATGTATTTAGAGTGAGTGTTTGACTGTTTTCCCTTCTCTGACCTATGCCTTTTATTACTGGACTTGTCCATTGTGCTTTTAGCCCCTACAAGAATAACAACAATATATGATATGTGGGAAGGACAGTCTTTATTTCATAGATATTTCTTGTTTCCTGTGGGATCTGATATAAAAAGGGTACATTATGGACATCACTATATGTTTTGCAGCTGATTGATTTCTTTTAGTTTGCTTTATTTGGACCTTCACTCAGTTCTTAGGAGGAGCATAAGGTGCTGGAGATAAAACCTAGGGCTCCAGTATGCAAAGCCCATGCTCCAGTCCAGTAATATTTTTAGGGTGGCAGAACAGCAGCTAGAGCTGCAAAATGCATAAACAAACAGTACTAAATAGATTCCAGGCACAAAAAGTAGTGGAGGAAAGTTTTTCCCTATCATAAGGAGACTTATGCATTAGTGTTTTTCCAAGGAAAAGAACAAATGCACTCTCCCTCTCTCCATTCTCTCACATATGTTTATCTATCTGTCTGTCTACGTATCATCTGTATAATGATGATTATTTTAAGAACTGGGTGGGTCTAAAATTTATAGAATAAATCGGCACACCTAAAACTCAGTTCAGAATTGAAGGCACAGTTTGAGCCTGAATTTGACAGGGAAGTCTGCTGCCCTGAAAAAATATTGAAAAATTATATTTCAAAGGAAACCTCTATTTTTACTAGTAAGGCTTTTATGAAACCCCTCAAGTTACAGAGGGTGAGATGTATTATTCTGTTTATTGACTTAACCATTAATCATATCTCAAAAGTAACTTCACATTGATACTGCAACTGTTACTTAGCTTAACAATTTTAGCTACAGATTATCAGAAATGGTTAAAACTATTGATGATACTTGGGTAGTTTATCTGTTAGGCTCAGACATCCCATCAGAAGGTGCAAACTGGGGTTCTAGGACTGCTTTTTGTCACCCTTAAGAACATTGGCCTGATAAATGATATATCCCAATATCTTTGTCTATAAAAGGTTAGCTCTGTCTTTCTGTGCTGATAGTCTTTGTAACTATAAGATGGGAGTTGTAATAGTGAATACATGGAAAATATTCACCATGTTCTAGATACTACCCAGCATGATTTATATGGAATGACTAATTTAATATGCTCAACAACCTTACTGGATAGCTATTGTTTCTGTTTCCATTTTATAAATGAGAAAACTGAGACATAGAGAGGTTGAGTAATTTTGTCAAGCTTACAGTAAGTCAGTGACAAAATCAGGCTTTCGATGCATGGAGTCAGGGTCCAGGATCAGAGTTCTAATCAGAATATAATGTTATTTCTCCAGACCTGCTCACCAGGCTAATGGTGTAGAATTAATGGGGTAATGGATTTGTGAACAGCCTGAACACCAAAGACCTGTATGACTCTAGAATTATCACTATGAAGGAATATTTGTGACTCATCCCTTGGGATTTTGCATTAGCAATGCCATCTGGAATAGAGTCTGGGATTGAATGGTGCCTGGCAATTTCTGGCACACTGTCAACTCCATGCAGGAATGACTTGCAAACAAAGCTCTTCTTGGCCAGATTTCATTTTCCTGGTGAGGGCTGATCAATCTATGCTTCTATGGGTGTTGTGAATCAAAAGATCTCTCAACTTATATTTACCTATCATAAGTGACTTAATCAATTTCTTGAAAGATAAAACACTGCCCAGCACTTCCTTTTTCCATGTACAAATGCTTGATGTGAGATAGAATCTTCTCTTGCCTGTAAGTCCAAGGGAGGCTAAGCTCCTGGGCACGAGTATGTGTAATGCTGTCTTAGAGGAGATTTTCATGGGGTCTTCACAACTTTAGTGTTGCCATGAAAGTTCGTTCCTAGTTTTGCAGACCTTAAGATTTTCTGCTTCAGACTACTCAAGCCCAGAGAGCACTATTTCTGTAAAACACAGCCACACAGAAGTCATGCACTTTGAAGTCCTTTAGTATTTATTTCTTTGAGTTGTTATTAATTTTTGTTTAGAGCCACACTCAGCAGGATTTGGAAGTGAGTTCTGGCATTGTGCTTGGAAGTCACTCCTGTCTGTACTTGGGAGGGAATATAGTTCTGAGGATCAATCTCTGGCTTTTGCTTGCCAATCATACTCTCCAGTCCTTTGGGCTATCTCTTTGGCCTTTGAAGACCCGTGTCTATTAGACATATGCTGGAAGTTAGCAGAGATTATGGAATCCAGATCAAGTCAGGGCAATGAAAATGTTGCCTGTATGGAAATTTCAGGAAAGCAATTTTAGTCCTTATCAAAGGAGCAAATAATTCATGTTCCCTCTTGTACTTTCCCCCTTTTTTTTGCCCAAAAGAAAGATGAGGGTCTGATTTTAGTAACCCCAACGAGGAAAATATAAGCTGAACAGAAGGAGCAGTTTTCTGTAAGGACCTAGGCTTTGGGATGTTTCTCATCCCTTAAAGTAGCACAGAGTTGCCTAAGAACATCTGTTTTGCATGATAGGAAGGTTCCCACTGAGTGTATTTAAAGGTAACCTATTTTACACAGTATACTTTTTTTGTGGGGGGGGGGCAACATCTGACTGTGCTCAGGACTTATTTCTGTCTCTGAACTCAGGTATCACTCCTGAATACAGGTAATTGAAGCCAAGTATCTGTTTGCCAGGCTCTTCCAGGTATTATCTGTATGCCCGGTGCTTTGTCTCTGGTCACATATTTTTGTTTTTATTGTTACAATGCTTGGGAATCACACAGGTTTGGGGTCAAATACAGGATCTCACACATTGTTTGTATGTAAAATTTCAATGGGATTATTATGTTACTGACCCTACCCTGATCAGTGATTGTGCCTTACCCTAGGGTGTGACCTGGCATTCTGCTCCTATCCTAGGGTGGCACCCGATTCTGCTCCCACCATTGGGTGGTACTTGATACCACCATGGGGTGGTACCTGATTCTGGGGCATAAAAGCAAGGGTCTGTGGAAGGCGAGGGGCTTTTATTCTGGGGTTGATTCTGGGGTCTTTTGGCTTCAGCCTCTTCCACGGAATAAAAGCTGTTTTCTTCAGAAGCCTGACTGCCTGGTAGCTTTCTTCCCACCACATTTACCTCAGAAACGCCGGCTGACCAGGGTAACAGACGCGTGGTCTGAGCTGGAGGAGAAAGGCCACATCCTCCATCCCTCCATCAGTCAGCTTTATCAAAGGCAGTATTGCAACAACACATTAGATACTTGAACCAAATACCGGACTTCCTAATCTTAAAGTTTAACAACCCCCCTCATCCTTGATCATAACACTGATTCCTTGCCTGTTTGTCTTGGCTGCTTCCTCTTCCCCTCATTGCACTGACTGCCAGCATTGACCAAGTCAAATTCAGAAATCCCTTTTCTTTATTACCTAGTTTGCTTTGCCCCTATTTTGGAGGCATCATGGTATACATATAATATATATATATATATATATATATATATATCATATATATCATAGTCTAGGTATATAGGGGATGACTAAATTTTGTGAAGAGAAATAATGTCCCAGTTACATGGTTCTCTAGTACAGTCAATCTGTATTTACTTTATTCAGAAATAGAAATGCAAACAATAGAATCTTTGTAAAATCAGCTAAATTTCTGAATTTCGAAGCTCCCTATTCTGTGTAGCTCTCTGCAGGTTTGCACACTCAGTTTCACCATAAATCTCTGACTGTCCCTGGACAGAAATGACAAAGACCTGTTTTGCTCTGTTCTTTGACACTCTTCTCCATTCTCCATTGCCTCACTCCCCAATATTGAAAAGCATGATTTGATCACATTTGTCTGATGGTTGTTAGTTTTGAGGCCAAAGCATTTCATAATCTTTAATGAACATTGCTCAAGAAAGCTTTTCCACAGAGTTTAACTTGTCATGCAAAGCAGACACTTGAATGCAGGTGTCTGCTTTGCTTCTTCCAAAGGTCCAAGGACTCCTTGAATTCTGGAATGCAAGTATATTAAGCCTTTGGGACCCCACAGCACTTCTTCTAGGATAAAACTGAGAAGAAGTTGTCTGCTCAGACCAAAGGAAATAAAGGATAATGACATTTTCTTTTCCAACTACTCCTTTTAATCTTTATATCTAATCCTCCTTAACACCCAAATTAAAGTGTCTGTGTCTACCCTCCTGAGTGGTTATAGGAAGATGAGGAGAATGGAGCAGAGGGACAGCTCATCAGAGACAGCACATTTTGAGGATTGGCAAAAGGGAAGTGTGACAGCCAACTTCTTGGAAGGGGACGGCAGAACTGTAATTAAATTTTCTGATCTTGTTAGCCAATTTCTTCACTCACTGCCCCTGAACCGAAGAACGGGAGGGAAGAAGGACACTGTTGCATCAGTGGCGGTGGGGAGGGAAATGAGCTTTTCACGGATTATTGGGTTAGTTCCACTTCTCCCACTTTTTAATTTATTTGTCTGCATGTTCTCCAGAGCTGAAAAGGCTCCAAGTCCTTTTCCATTTTCTTTTAATTAGATCTGATTTTGGAGTCTGAAAACTTGGGAGGGGCTCAGGTTACAATAGCAGAAATGACAACCGTTGGAAGTCCTTTTCTCTGAATTGATCATTTTGAACCCTTATCCCTTCAGAATTTAAGATTCCTAGTGATGAATTTCTTTTTCCTTTGAGATTTTTTTCATGATTTATTATTTAGCAGTTTCAGCACTGCTTGCATTGTTTATCATTTGCCATCTTGTCATTAAACATCATGAGCATCCTCCACAATTTCAAAAGAAGGGCACACATTGTTTCTACCATTCTTTTCCTTTTTATTACTTTGTTTTCTGTGTAATACAACACAGAATAATCAAGTTAGTTGTGGTCCATCTCATAGGAATAATGATACTGATTATATTCTCTCTTTGAAGCACAAAGGAAGAAAAAAAGGGGGAAAAACAATCAAATGAAGGCTCAGTAGATAATGTGTTTTATCATTGAAATATACCAGTGGCCACTCCCAAAGTTGGGAACATCTTCCCAACATCTTGGCAGCAGAGGTGAAAAAGGCCAATTCAGAAAACTAGGTTGCATGGAAAGGCAAAGAACCTTTCCTTATTGCAAGACTGGACCAGCTTGATGGCAGCAGATCTCTTCTCAGGTGAAAGGTTCTAAGTATGTGATTGTCTGCTGTACAAAAAGGGCTTTTGTGGACCTATGCAGAAGAGCATTTGTCTTACAATTTACCCACAACAGGTATCTCCCTCTAAAATTTTGTTGGCAGTTCAGATTTTTTGATACCATGGGTTGTATATGGGATGCTCCAGTACATACAGTCTAGGCAAGGAGCATATTGTGAGGTCAGATTTCAATGTTCAAGTTAATGGTCAGCCATAATCCAGAGAAGTTAAAGTTCCAGATATATGGATAAAAGACTACAATCTTTAAAAAATATTATAGAAAGTGTTTTTAGAGCTTTTTACTATCACTTTTCTAGATAAAAGTGATGCTTGTTAAGTGCTATTGTTGAAAGTAAGCAAGAGGGTTTCTGGTATTGTGAAGTAAACTTTTGGAGAGCTCTGAGTTAGAAAACAGTTGGCAAACAGATCTTCTGAATACCAGATCCAGAGAGGCATCTGATGCCTTTGGTTAAGAAACACATGAAGTGACATTTAAAAACATCACCAAGTGGAGCACTTCGTTGCTCTTACCTCCCCGAACTGTCACCCCATGTTCCCTGGCTGCTTCTGCTCCAGCCTGCTTTCCATCTGCCCTTTTCTTCCCCAACAAAACTAGAAAATTACAAAAAAATCTCTTAATTACCCCTTCAAATCACAGAATTGTAACATTTTAAGGCTATGAGAAAGCTTAGAGAGATGGAGTTATACCTATGAATTCAAGCTGTATGTGAAAATCTGAGATATAGACACATGAATGTGAGGGTGTAACATGTGTGAGGCAGGAGCTGCGCAAGATGGAGGAACTTCCCCAGAATTATTCGAAAAGATGCTCACATTATACCCCAAGACCTTTGTGATCACAAATAGGCTTTAGAACTTGAAAATGGATCACTTGAATCCTGACCTGGGGTGTGGTAGGGAAAAGACCTCTGCTACATTTATTTCAAATCTATTTCTTTTAGGTCTGAACTTCTGTGGGAATTGTGAACTTAAAGAAAGGTAGCCTCCTCCCTCTATTATTTGAGAGTACTCAGGTTTTTCAAGTGACTTTACTGGCTAAGATCTCATTGCTTTGGTTCTTGACTGACCTGCTTTGATGGCCAAAGTTAGAAGCAGAGATAACTGGAATGTCTCATCAGAACAGCTCTGCAATGCAGAGATGTCTATGGCTAGAGACCTGCACAGTACCAGCTACAAAGGACAAAAAAAATTTGTAGAGAAAAAACAGTCTGTGGTATTGCCTATTGTGAATATCAATCCTTATTATAGACATTAAACTGAATGAAAGCACAAGACAACAATGATTTTTGAACAAATATAAAACATGTAGTTTCTGATTTCAGGCTGATATATTACAAAGCCAGGGCTCAAATACCCTAGAGCTAATAAAGACATATCAGGCTTTGATTAGAACAGAAATTAGAATGAAAGTACATTTTCAACTAATTTCTTATATAGTGAAATATAGTATGACTTGTTCTTTTATTTGGGATGGGGGAAATAAAATTTAAAACCAATGTCTATCTAGAAGAGTTTTACTGATCATCAATTCAGCACTCATATCCAATATTAATAACTCAGCTAAGTACTGATATAAGGCTTTTCTCTGCTGAGTTAATAAATTTTTCTAAGTATTCATTGGATTGATTATATCCTAGTTAAGTGAAACCACAGAGGAAGTTCCCCTTGAAAAGCAAGTCTCATATTTTGTTCGAAAATAATTAAAGAACAAGAAATGCTAAGAACAAACAAGTTTTAATTTAGAATTGTTTGTGATTATTCTAAGAATTATAAAAGAAAAAGAAAATCATGGGGCCTGAGTGATAACGTAGAGGTAGGGTGTTTGCCTTCATGCGGCTGATCCAGGATGGACCTCAGTTCGATCACCGGCATCCCATATGGTTCTCCACGCCAGGAGTGATTTCTAAGCGGATAGCCAGGAGTAACTCCTGACAGGCTCAGGGGACCATATGGGATGCTGGGATTCAAACCACTGACCTTCTGCATGCAAGGCAAACGCCTTACCTCCATGCTATCTCTCTGGTCCTCCCTTTTTATTTTTTAAATAAGAAAATAGACCAGTTATATAATTACAAAGGTATTAAAATAAACATGCAAGGCAGATTCTTTTATTAAAAAATATCACTAAGAATTTCAAGATGGCAACACAGAACACTAAACCAAGTTTTAGGAAATTCAGTCTAGACCCAGATCAACAGCTCAAGTTAAGCATACATCAAATCATTCAGGAGCAGGGATCATCATGAATCAAAGTTTACCTCAGCAGAGCTCTTTATTCTTTTTTCTGGTTACTGCCAATTTTTAGGCACTAAACAGGTTAGATGTAGAAAAAAGTAGGGAATCACAAACAATAATCATGCTCTGCCTGCGTTAGTAGTAGGGCCACTATGTACTTCCTTCTGGTTAACACTTAACCAACTCCACATGCAGAAGTATCCTAGGATCCTTTGATTCTTTAAATCTTCATGCAATCTCAGATATTGAATGTATAGAATATTGTACACTCTGCCAGGGACCGAAGACAATGGGATGAATAATATAAGCTATATTTGAGAAGCTCAGTCTGGTCCTGAGAGAACTTGATGTTTGAGAAATAGCAGAGTTGCTTTTCATGTTAGAATTTGAGTAAATGTGAAGTGACATTTTCAGATACTTTATTATTTTTAAGTAAGAAAGAATACATGAAAATGCACTGATTGGGGCCGGAGAGATAGCATGAAGGTAAGGCGTTTGCCTTTCATGCAGAAGGTCGGTGGTTCGAATCCTGGCATCCCATATGGTCCCCTGAACCTGCCAGGAGCGATTTCTGAGAGTAGAGCCAGGAATAAGCCCTGAGTGCTGCCGGGTATGACTCCAAAACCAAAAAAAAAATGCACTGATTAATTATTGAAAGAGCATATACCTTTTGACTGTGTTTGAATGGAAAGGGAAAGATCTTTAAACAACAAAGATTATAGGGCCTACACAGGGAGATGAGATGTGTAAAGAAATGGACTCTGAAACTTTTGTGGTAATCTGGACCCCTAGCAGTGGTGCATAATGTCCATTAGGATACAATGTGAAGTGGCCTCTTTCAGTAGCCTTCACTTCAGGAACATTGTATTGGCAATGAGGGGAAGCATGAAAGGAGGATAGTTTTCTGTATGCCTGTGCAAAGAAATAGCCCAGTAAGCTGGGTTTTATCTCACCTATGTTTTATCAAACAAATCTCAGAAAAATATGAGTCAATTTAATATATTGAATGATAACTTTTGGCCCCTTTAGATCAAGAATGCTTTCCAGAGGAAAGAATATTTCTCCAAGTCCTTGAAATATAAACTCATGCTTATGGCTTCAGAACACTGTGCTTTTTGCTTTGTGTTTAGTTGTGACAGACTTTTCCTTTTGCCTTCTGTGAATCTTAACTAGAACACAACATATTTCTTTTAGGTCTGGTTGAAAACATTCTGATTTTCATTTTTTTCTGTCAATATTTTGAAGGTGGGTAAAGACAATCTTTAAATGTTACTCTGGGAAATATTTTCTCCTCAAACTGTGTTTAGGAAATATTAAATACAACTTTTTCTAAAGACAAAGATGTTGGTTTTTCTTAGTCATGTAAACCAAATGGTCAAGTTGTTGAAAAACATCATTTGTGGATCATATGCAGTTGGGTGACTAGGCTAACAAGACTTAGTGGGAATTGTAGCAGCAATCTTATCCTTACCTGCACCAGCCTCTAATATTTGATCTGTCATTCCCTGGCTTCAAATAGAATTTTGATACAATTCTAACCATGCTCAGATGACAGAATGTCCTCTACTCTCTTTTTGTCTCCTGAGTAGTATCTTTCAATAATTAAAATTTCCTAGAAAATGTTATAACTCCACATTCTAAGCAGGTTTAAAGCATCTTGAGAGAAGTCTCAGGCTGCTTCCAGTCAGGAATGCTGGAGTAGATGTCCAACACGTCTCCCTTTGGATTACTAGATTCTTGTTACAATACTTTAAATTGTTGTATCTTTCCTTTGCCCTTCTCTGCCAGGTTTTCTTTAAAATTATGAGAATGGACAGAGCATACTTGACCTATTGATTTTGGATTTGAATGACAAAGGGGCCATTTTCCTGACAGAAGTAGGATTTAGGAAGTCCCTGAGTAGTTTGGTTTGTTCCTTACTCCTGTGATAGCCCTGTCACTTTAGCCAGAATGTAGGTTGATTCTATTTAATCTTAGTTTGGCACACTCAGCATTTGACACTGTGAGAATAACAGGCACTCATATATATACTTGATGTTTTAGCAGAAATGATGACAAAATTAATTCTGATACATAATATATATAAACCTATACTTTTTCCTGTGAAATTGAGATTAATCATAAAGCTATACAGCTGCGTTTTACATGAAGTACTATTCATATGTTTGCCACATGGTATGCATGAGGTTATTTGTATTATTAACATTTATTCTGTAGGAATCAAAACACACAAGGACTTCAACATATCAGTTTACAAGCAAGGATATATAGGTGTTTCCTAGCTTTCAAAATTATTCTAGACAATTAAAAAACTGTTGATTACATTTCTTACTAGGTACTAGGCATTTTAACTTAGGGTGCAAGATTAGACAGGTGTCCATTTACCAATGATCAGTGTTACTACTGTAAGGGTTTATGTGTTTTTTAAATTATCTCTGGGCTGTTTATTTATTCTAAGGATGTTTATTAAATTATGAAGCTAGATACCTTCCATGCACTCCTTCAAATCTATTTTCCACCTTGTCTAGTCTTGCTCTGGACATATGGTTGCTGACCTGTGTGGCCTGGAATAACTGGGACTCCATGTAATTTGTTTTTTAATTGAGTTCTGGTGATAGGGATTTTCAGTGGGGGGATCAAAGGTAGATCAAAGATAGATAGATAGAGAGATTGTTTATTTCCTTTGTTTCATCCCCACTACATTTGAGTTTACTTTGTCTTTCTACTAAACACCTCATCTCATGCCAAACATTTTCTTATTAGAACTATTCTCTTTCTGTTCTGACAATCACCCTGCTGTTTCTAGTAACAGACTACTGCATTGTGTCTCATGGTTTCTTTGTATCAGGCTTTTCAGTCTTGGGTGCATATTAAAATCATTAGGGGATTAAAAAATTTCTCATCTGATGCCGATTGCTGTTACTCTCATAAATGTAATTTTAACCACATATGTGGGTGCAAAATTTTTAGTAGCTGCATTATTAAAAACAAAAAGAAACAGATAAAATGAATTTCTATAATATAGGTTTTCTATCCCAATCTGGCCAAAATATTATTGGTTTACCTGAAGACATTCTAAAAGTATTAAAAAGATAGTTTGTATTTTTGGTCTGTGTTACCTGTTTGTATCTTGAACTTAATGCATATCTCAGTTTGTCAATATTCAGCAACTACATGTGACTAGCTTACTAGACAGTGAAGTACTAGACTAATTGGGTCTGATTTTATGTGACCCTGGAAACAGTCATTTTTTAAAAAAATATATTTATACACTACTTACACACTGTGGCCATAATATAGTTCACAACACAACTGGTATTCTTTCACAGTTACAAAGTTGTTCATGACTGAGTTTCAGTCACACAATGTACAACACTCTGAACCAGTGAATATTTCCTGCCTCCAAATTCCTCAGTTTTCCCCCTTCCCTTCCTCCTACCTGCCTCTGGGGCAGATACTTTTCCACTCTTTCTCTCTCTTCAACTTTTCCTTTTAGGCACTATAATTTGCAATATTGTTACTGAAGGGATATTATACATATCACTTTATCTCTCTTTAGCACCCAGTTCTTGTCCAGAGTGATCCTTCCCAACTATTATTGTCATAGTGGCCCTTCTCTGCCCTAACTGCATTCTCCCACTAATCTTGGCAAGCTTCCTACCATGGTCTGGTCCTCCTCTATTGTCTCTGAATATTATTACCATACATCTTTTATTTTTACTTTCCAACAAATGATGTGATTGTTCTATGTAAATCCCTCTCTCTCTGACTCATTTCACTCAGCATAATACTCTCCATATCCATCCACATATAAGCAAATTTCATGACTTCATTTTTCCAAACAACTACATAGTATTCCATATAGATGTACTACAGCATCTTTATTTGCTCATCAGTTCTTGGGCATTTGGGTTGTTTCCAGATTCTGGCTATTGTGTGAAATACTGCAATGAGCATAGGAATGCAGAGAGCTTTTCTAACTTGTGATTTTTTGGGTCAACAGTCATTTTTAAGACTCTCCAGAACATTTATTTGATGTGTTAAATGTTTGAGAACCACAGTTCTAAAATTTGTCTACATATTTGTAAATAGCCCTTTATTAAAATATATTCAAATTGCCTAATTTGAATGTGCCATTTTTTTCTGGGAAGTATAAGACTTCTAAAAAATTTTTTTTATTGAGACCATTGTGAATTACAAGACTTTCACAGTTGTATTTAAGCATATAGTAACAGTGAATTAGGACTATTCCCACCACCAGTGTTGACCTCCCTCCACCATAGTTCCCAGCATGCACCTCAAACTTCCACTCTTTGGCCCCTGGTCTACTACTGTAGCAGGTCCATTTTGTGTTTAGTTTGTTATAGTTCGTGTCTCTTGATTCTCTTGTCATTGACTTTGTTATTTAGATTTGACCTTTTTTTCCCCACTCAATGCACCTGAGACCACTTGACCCCAGGGTTCCATCCACTTTTTTTATTTTCTCAGTTCGTAGGAAGACACAGAAATATGAGGCAGAACAAAATTATTTGTGTTTTAAGGCTCCCACATCTAATTACTCAGTCATAGTGATAATGCTCTAGTATTCTGCTTCTCCTTGTGTTTTACACCAAACAGATATTTTTGTCATGAGACTATACAGTTCTTTGTAATCCAGGGCCAGGGAAGCACCAGAGTGTATTATCAGCCATGGGTACCAAAGGGAAAGTTTAAAAAAATTTCCAAATGAGTGGGTGATAG
>PVKC010033692.1:0-13902 GCA_004027635.1 Crocidura indochinensis | reverse complement strand
GAGGAAGAAGAGGAGAAGGAAGAAGAAAAAGAAGAAAAAGAAGACAAGAGGAGGAGACTAAGGATGTGGTTCAAATTGTAGAGTAGACGACCTATATATCTCAATGATTAGATTTGATCGCAAATGATCTTATGTCCATGCTCTATCATTCTCACAAATTGTATGAATTCAATATATCTGTATGTATAAAATATGGGATTTATTATGCATACTCACATCTAATAAAGCAACTATAAAAAATTACAGGCAGGGGTAGGGAAGGTGGGAGGGGGCAGTGGTGGTGGGGATGGCGCCCTGGTGATGGGAAGTGTTCTGGTTATGACTGAAATCCAACACTTGTAATCATGGTGCTCAAATAAAAATTAAAAAAAAGAAAACAAACAAACAAAAAAAGAAAGAGCTGGGTTTGCAGAATACTGTCAGCTCTAGACCCACGGCTCATGCTTGTCTGAATATGCTACACCCAATCTGGTGTGAAGACCAGATTAAACCAAGAAGCAAATCAGTGACTTTCTTCACTAGAACCCTGGTCATTGGCTTAGTCTGGGTATACAGGTGGAGTATCCATGAGCATGCATGTCCAGGGGTCACAGATCCAGAGGCAGTTCAGAGGTCTCCTGAGAATTGGGAACAATGCCCACTATATATGGATCCAGGTTGCTCCCTACTCACCCCTCAGTGCCACACCCTGAGTGAATTCCATAGCTCTCCCCATTTTTTTCTGGTGAGTAGAGGGGACTCTGAAAGGTCTTGGGCCTGTTCAAGGTCACACAGCTTTGATAGCCATTAAGTGGATATGATGCCTGGTTTGCCCAGATCCCTCCATTGCCCCATCCAACCACTGAGGACTCGCTTCTAGCCTTTTCGCCTAGATCCTGCAATGGTGATCCTATTGATCCTAATTGAGTTTAGCTGATCCTAAGGAGCACTGGAAAGGGGTGTCACTCAAGTTGAAAGCTTCTCGTCACCATTGCTGCTCTCTCTCCTACCACCTCCCCCAATTAAGTGGCTTCTTCTCATGCCCCTGCACGGTGTCAGCCAGTCCCACTGTCCCTCTTTTTGGAACCTCCTAACTGAGTCTTCCAGAGCCCCTCCTTTGGTCCCATCCACACATTCAGCTTGGCCCAGGATCTTCTAAATTCTGGTGGCTTTGGATGAAGTCTAAACTGCTTGCCCTAGTCCACCTGGACCTAGAGTTTCTGTCTATCTCTTCAAATTAATGTAAACAGAGACAATTTTCCAAATGGGGAGGTTACCCCTCAATCACCACACAGATTTCAGTATCACTCTTGCCTCTCCCACTGCCTTCTCTGGTCTCTCTGCTGGCTCCATCTCTAGCGCCCTTGCCCTCCCTTTCTGCCCCATCTTCCTCTTCCTCTCCCTTCTCCCTCTCCCCTCTCCTCTACTCTCCCTGCTCTGTCTCTACCCCAGTCTTTCCCTCCCCTCTGCCCTTCCCCTGTGACTTCCTCTCCCACATACTGTACTTCGTTTCATACTGCCCTCATCTGACACCTCACTCTACTTCTTAGATGCTCAACACATTTTAATTACATTTTGAAGAAAACAGCAACTCCACTAGCTAAGTAACTGGTGGCGGGTGGTAGTGGAAGGGGTGATATTTGCTGTCTATGGCCTCCTCTCTTCTAGCCCTCACTTTTGTTGGTCCCTGAGGTCCAAGGATACCGTTGCTGTCACTCTGAGTACCTTGGCTGTCTCCAGGGATTCTGACCCATGGATGAGATTTCAGGTTCAGAAACTGCCTCCATGGCAGAGGTACTGGGACCCCTTTCCTGTCATCTTGTGGTGACACATGCAGTTGCCAATGCACCATGATTCTGAGGTTCAATTTTAGGGACCAGATCCAGTGACCCCGAAACCAATCGGTAACCTTCCAAGTCCTTGAGCAAAGAAAGGCCTCTTCTGCAAGCAGTGAGAGGACTCAGACACTTGAGATGTGGGGCCCCACTGTGGGAGCTGGAAGGCAAGGATGCCAAAAAAGGGTGTGGGAGGTACAGGGCCGGGAAAGTTCTCTCTGGAAATAAGGGACAAGTATTCCACCTGGCTGAGGAGAGAAAGAGAGGCTGTGGTCCTGCTCAGGACCAGACATAGGAGCATGGCAGCCCCAGCTCATACCTCCCAGACTGTACCTGCATGTGGGTGGACACACAGGGTAGAGGGGCTTCAGCAGAGCCAGCCCACTGCAGCTCTGGGACAGAAAATTCCAGGAGAGTCTTTGCCATCCCTGCATCCTTCTCTCTCTCTCTCTCTCTCTCTCTCTCTCTCTCTCTCTCTCTCTCTCTCTCTCTCTCCCTCTCTTTCTCTCTCCTTCTCCCTCTCCCCCCCCCTCTCTCTGCCCTTCCCATCCTTCTTGGAAAATATAATTTCTGAGGATTCTATGTGTGTCCCTTAGTTCTGCCCCTGGCTTTAGATCCTTCTGCTTTCATGGGGATTTCTAGCAGGGCTGAGGATAACCATAAGCAGCTCTCTAGGGACCATGAGGTCAGGCACAAGTCTGCATTATTCCTGACTAGCTCCCAAGAAAGTCACTTGTTGGTCTTCACCTGAAGAACACGGAATTGAGCCCTCAGAGAGGGCGGAAGGAAGGGCGGGAGGCAGAGGCACCCTAAACCTCTCATTCTGCCCACTGGACTGATCTGCAAAGCACAAAAGGGTTTAGCTCCTGCTTTAGAGATCTCTGAGTTTTCAAGGCGACATTTAAACAGAAACTTAACAAGTTAGAACAAATCCACCTGATAGGTCCTTGCAAGATCGGACCCTGAGACCTGGCAGCCTGACTCTTTTAGCTGCAGACTCTGGCTTTGACCCAACTTCCCTTTCCGGAACATAGAAGGTCAGTCTGTCCTTCTGGGGGCCTGCAAATCTGGGAGTGCCACTGCCCACAGCTAATCAGGGACCTCTGCACAGAACAAATACCCATGCCCTAGGGCCTTCACCAGGAAAGAGATGAGCAGAGAGAGAGAGAATGTGCATATATTTGTGTGCTTTGCATATGGATATGGCATATGTGGGGTGTGCATTGCGTATGCAATGTTCATATAGGCAATATGTATGCGTGTGTTGTGTGGTGTGTAGGTAGACACATGTCTGTGCTAGTGTTACATGTATATATATGTGTTACATGTATATATATAGTGTTACATGTATATATATATGTGTATATGACATTGTATGTGTAGGTGGGAGGTAGATGGTGAGTCTATATGTTACATGTGTGTGCTTTAAGTGCTTGTGTGGATGCTGTGAGTAGGAGGGACTCCTCACTGGGCTGGTCAGCAGATACTGCCAGGTTACTCATGCAGAGCTTGGCTCACCCCTACTGCTGCCCTGTGTGCCACTGCCAAGGGCCACTGATCATGACCAGGCTCAGAAAGTCAGGATGTGTGAGGGCCACTCAGTGGGTCACCACCACACTGGGGTCTTCCATAGATCCAGACCAAGCTTGGCAGATGTACAGAGAACAACTGCACAGCTACCCTGAAGCTCTAAACCAGGGCCTTGGTCTCCTGAAGAAACCATATCAAGGAAACATCACATCGGTCAAGGAAATGTCACATTGGTAACCTCAAGGGCAGGAAACTGTCCTGAGCACAATAGCCTGAGCCTGTGCTGAGAGCTTTGTGCACATTCTTTCTTGAATCCTAAGCAACAAGCCCTGATCCTTCCTGATACAGAAAGCAGCTCAGTGAGGACTGACAGTCAGGTCACTCTGACCCCCACTAAACCTCCCCTTCCAATGAGGACTGCATAGGGCAGCTCAGGCTATATCAGGAGTTCACAGGGAGCAGGAGAAATTAGGGTACTCAGGTTTTATCAGTCCTCAGAGGTGCATTTCCAACACCACAGGCTTGTGGACAGATACCTGCGATGTTTTGGGGTCCATTTCAATATGCCACCATTACCACTTCTCAGTTCTGGAGCTCGGGGTGCAAAATGAACCAAGGCATTTGCATTTCCACTCTTGGTCAAAGTCAGAGCTGGATGAGGAAACCCAGGTTTCTCAGTTTATGTATGATATGTGGTATGCCCCTATTCTCCATAAACACTCTTCTGATCTCTCAAAGGATGTTACATACCTGGTATAAATTAGTGGTTGTGGAAACAAAGAAGCAAAGGTAAGGGGGCAGCCTGGAGAAGGGAAAAAGGGCAGTCAGATCAGCCAGAGAAGTGGGTTTCCCAGGAGAAAAGATATGGCAGGAAGGCAGTGGAGGATCTCAAGCCACATTACTGAGACCAAATGTGGGGGCACCTAGAACATAAGTCTAACTAGCCCACTGCTGCCATGCTCATATAGGAACATGGGACTCTGATTTCAGCAGAGATCTCTCTAGGTATCTGGATGAACTTCAGAGGATTCTCTTCTCCCTACTCCCAAAAACCATGTGCATAGTTATAGACCATGTATGTCCCTTTCCCCAGGGTGATAACCTTAATTTTTCAGAGTTTCAAAGATTTTAAGATTCTCTAAAGGGTCCCCCTTTCCCCTGTTCTGAGGAAAGGTGGAAGTTAACTAGAAGCAGAAGCTGTTGTATTAGTTTTATGTGTATTTCACCCATAGGAAGGAGACAGAAAAAATTACAAGGGTTTTTCTCAAATTTTATGATATGGATTATGGATTATGGATATCTGTATGGATGGGTGGGTGGATGGATGGACAGACAGATCGATCAGTAGATAGATGGGTAGATGAAGGGATGAGTGGGTGGTTGGATGGATAGTTGGGTGGGTTGACAAATGAGTGGGAGAATAAATGAGTAGACAAAATGATGGTTGGTGAATGGTAGATGGATAGTGAATGAAAGAATGAATGGAGAGATGGGTAGGCAAGTAGGTGGATGAAAGGATGGTAAATGGATGGATAGATAAATGGATATATAGTTAAATACAGATTTTTTGTAGTGTCAGGAATCATACTCAGGTTTTCACACATGAGACATGCTCTACTGCAGAGCTATATCCCTTAATTAATAAATATATGATGCATTATATATAGAAATGACAGATAGATGGATAGAAACCAAAGACCAGATGAAAACAATCTACATTAAGCAAATAGAGAATGAATCATCACTAGGCTCTTTAAGCTTGTGTTCTCTCTTGAACATGGATTCCTTTCTTTTTCCTGCACTTGTATCTTTCTAAGTACCACCCAATAAAAGTCATCCTGTTTCACACAAAAAAAGATCATTACCTCCACCACCAAAGTTTTTTATTTTTTTCACTACACTAGAGAGTCCTGTAGAGCCAGGAGGAGAGGGTCTCAGGAAGCTATGCTGTTCCTTCTCTACTCTCCAGGATAATTTGAGGTGAAGAAGACCAAAAGATGCTGCCTATGGGGTGGGGACCAGATTTGGTTTCATGTCTCCCCTGGAGCCAAAGGTATGTGAGATGTGAGTGCTGAAGGAAAGAAGGAAAGAATGAAGGAATAAAGGAAGGAAGGAATGAGGAAAGAAATGAGGAGGGAAGGAAGGAGAATAGGAAGGGAGGTAATGAAGGGAGGGAGGAATGAAGGTAGAAAGAAGGATGGAAGGAGGGAAGGGAGGAAAGAAGAAAGAAGAAAAGAAGAAAAAAGAAGAGGAGGAAGAGGAATGAAGGAAGGAAGGAGGGAAAGAAGGACAGAAGGAAGGAAAAAATTTTTTTCTAAGAACCTCTACTATATCATCCCATGTCATCTGGGTTTGTTTCTTCCTTTTTCTTTTTTTGTTTTTGGGTCACACCCAGCAGTGCTCAGGGGTTACTCCTGGCTCCATGCTCAGAAATCACTCCTGGAAGCCTCAGGGGACCATATGGGATGCCAAGATTTGAACCACTGTTCTTCCGTATGCAAGGCAAATGCCTTACCTCCATGCTATCTCTCTGACCCTGGACTTGTTTCTTGAAACTTCTAAACTGTGTCCTGGAGAAACTATTTACCTAATACCCATTAGAAAAGGGGCTAATATAGAAAATATACAAGGTACCGACAGAACTTAATAAGAAAACAACATATAGCCCCATCAAAAAAATGGGGAGAAGAAATGAACAGACACTTCCTCAAAAAAGAAAAACAAATGGCCAAAAGACACATGAAAAATGCTCCATATCACTAATCACCAGGGAGATGCAAATCAAAACTACAATGAGGTACCATCTCACACCACAGAGACTGGCACACATCACAAAGAACAAGAACTATCAGTGCTGTTGGGAATGTGGAGAGAAAGGAACTCTTATTTACTGCTGGTGGGAATGCCGTTTAGTCCAACCTCTATGAAAAGCTATATGGAGATTCCTCCAAAACTGGAAATTGAGCTCCCATATGATCCAGCTATACCACTCCTAGGGATATACTCTAGGAACACAAAAATACAATTGAAAAATCCCTTCCTCACACCTATATTCATTGCAGTGCTATTTACAATAATCAGACTCTGGAAAAAACCCAGATGCCCCTCAACAA
This sequence comes from Crocidura indochinensis, assembly GCA_004027635.1. Taxonomy (NCBI): domain Eukaryota; kingdom Metazoa; phylum Chordata; class Mammalia; order Eulipotyphla; family Soricidae; genus Crocidura; species Crocidura indochinensis. Next base: position 7,445 of record PVKC010033692.1, on the reverse strand, counting down.
ATGAATGGCTAAAAAAACCGTGGTACATATGCACAATGGAATATTATGCAGTCACAGGAGAGATGAAGTAATGAAATTTTCCTATATGTGGATGTACATGAAATCTATTATGTTGAGTGAAATAAGTCAGAGGGAGAAAGACACAGAATAATATCACTCCTCTATGGGCTTTAAGAAAAATTAAAGATATTACTGTAATAAGACCCAGAAACAATAGAGTTAAGGCCTGGAAGGGTGGGAAGGACCAACTCACAATTTGAAGCTCACCACTAAGAGTGGTGAACTCTTTTAGGGAAATAACTACACTAACAACTAGCATGACAATGTTAAAGAATGAGAAAAGTAGAATGCCTGTCACAAATATAGGCAGGGGTGGGGAATGAAAGGGGGTATTGGTGGTAGGAATGTTGCATTGGTGAAATGGGATATTCTGTTTATGACTGAAACCCAACTACAAACATGCTTGTAATCACAATGCTTAAATGAAGATTTATAAAAATAAATAAATAATAAATAAACAAACAAATAAATAAACTCTGTTTTGATGCTGTAGTCTCTGGTGGTATGAGCAACTCAGTGTGTGTGTGTGTGTGTGTGTGTGTGTGTGTGTGCATGTGTGTGTGCATCCCAGCTTTCAGCTCTTTATCTCATGTACAGCTGTGTATTTCCTACAAAGTTGGAAACCGAAGTGGATAAGGCCTCTTATTCGCAGCATGGAACTCTGCAGCTCCCCAGAAATCCCGATAGACTCTAAATAGGGGCTGCGATATCACTAAAGAAGCTACTGGCTCACCTGTTGCTATTGCCTCTTGGGAACCCTCATAAAACCATGATCCCTGCCCTGTAGAGGTGTATGTATTCACTCACCTTGTTCCAGAAAGGATTTGAGCCAGTGTGTAAGTGTGCTACAATTTAAGGTCAACCCATAGAGAAAAACTGGGAGGGAAAAGGATCTGAAAAGAGGGAGTCAAGATAAGTCAGGCCTGAGGTAAGAATTCAAAGGAACACTGGCCTGACCAGTCTGGCCTGACCAAAACTTGGGGGCAGAGGCCAGAAGTGTAAGGGAGTGTAAGGAATAAAGGCCAGTTCATGAGATTCTTCTTTCTTGCTCTTCCCCATGTAGCCCCTGGTATTTCAGTGTGTTGAGGTGAGCAAATCCAAACTTGTGGGCTGGCTGGGAGGATACAGCAGATGTCATATGCAAAAGCCAGCAAACTAGGGACAGCAGGAGAGGCACAGATGAGCTTGTCATTCCATGTTCTCTGTTGATAGGCTGATGTGACTCCCATTGGTTGAAGTTTTCTATAGATATATAGCATTGAGTTCTACCATGAAGACATGAGATAGGGCCCCTGTCTAGCTCCTTGGGAGCAGCCAGTACTGAGCAAGCACTGGAAGGGAAGCCATGCCTCACCACTGAACTCAGTCTCACTCCCCTGTCAGTCCTTCCTCCATCTCTTTGCTTCTACTGGAAGAAGTAAAGGTGCGTGAAAGTAGGCAGAGATGTAAAACTCTACCGCAAAGTTTAAGTATCCCCTAGAAAACAGTCTTTTTTTTCTGGCACCACTGAAGGATGAAAGGCAGGGGTGGGAGAGAGATCCCCCAGCTGTAGTTTGAGACACTGCTCTATTGGGAGATTCCCAGAATCAGTGGCATTTTCTGAATCCAAGCTGGGACTTCTTTCAGGAATGAGTACACTCTGGATTCCTGGGAGTGGAACAATGGAACTACCAAGTTTGAACCAGCAGAGTTTTGGGGCCTCAGCTAGCTTCCCCTGAGTACCTCTTGCCTATAATAATAAATTGGAGTTACTCATTAAGGAGACTGTTTCAATCAGTAGTGGTATAGCAAGAAACTACGACGACAGAAATAGCTTATAAATAACCGAGACATTCTGTTTGGTTTGGAGTTGAACATGGTAGTTTCATGCACAAAGGGATGAGCATCCTCCTGAGAAATTATTGAATTCCAGGAGGCCTCTTCTAGGGGAATAAAAGAGGGCTCAAGAAGATACAAGAAGGAATCAGTCATCCTGGGCACATAGTCAGTCTAAACCAGTAGACTGAGTCTTTCTCTGTTCTCAGAGTTACTACTCAAAAACTTACTATAGAGTTGATTCTACCTTTCCATATTAGAGATGAGGAAGCTGAGACGAGGACTTGTGAAATAAGGGACTTGTCCAAATGACAACATTCTGGTCATCTCAGCAGGACAGCTCAAAATCATGACCAAGAACATGGACTGAGATGTCAGATGCCGGACTATGTGACTTGATCACTGTGTTTCCTCATCTGTAAAAGCTGTTGGGTGGATGAGCTGAAAAAACTTTGTCAAATGTTCAGAGCAGTTGGGGTTGGATAGTGCAGTAGGTAGGGGAGCTTTGATCCTAAACATCACACAGGGTCCCCTTAGTTCTGCCAGAAGTAATCATTTAGCACAGAGCCAGGAATGAGTCCTAAGCCAGTCTGTGGCCTACCCCTCCCCACTTAATGTTCAGAACAGTCTCAGACACATAAAAATCATGATAGACAGATAAACAGATAAACTCCAAGCCCACCTCTGCAGCCCCTATACGAAATGGACCAATGGCAAGATGCCAAAGAAAGTGCTCCATTCTGTGGGGGAAATTCCCATGCATCCTACTCACTGTCAGTAAGTGGCACAGTGGAGGTGGAAGCTAGATGGGGGGAAGAGGGCAGGTATATGGGGACTTCTTCCAATGCCTTGGGCATAGTCCCCCTTCCTCTGCCTTGGCAGACTTTGCCAACAAGGAACCCACACCTTGGGTAAACCAAGGCCAAGAAGAGAGCTGGTATCTGGGCTGGACAAGCTGACAAGCAGGTATAAACACCAGCTCCCAGGGTGGCTCTTGCTTCTATCGTCTTTGGGGATCTGCTTCAGCAGCTGTCTGAGATGGCAAGGGCAGTGGCAAAGGTGTTGAATACATTCTGTCTGGCAGTCTCAGAACTTCAGCCCTAACAGGATGACAGTGGAAGGGCAAAGAGTGTGTTCCAAAGCTGCAGGGCTGTGCACCATAGAACCAGTCCTTGGTCTGAATGGGAGGCAGGGGTCCTGCCAGTGAGTCCCTAGCGAAGGAAGGCCTTCCAGGATCTTGGGAATGGGCAGCTGTGGGAGTGATGAGCTTGAAGACCCTTTTACTTGCCATGGAAAGATTTGGTGGAAAAGCCTGGGCCTGATCTCGCCGAACCAACTACTGAGAGGGGGGGGGTCTGCCCTTTACTTGTCCCTGGGCTGGTACTTGTTCTTGTTTGCTGGTGTTTTGAGTTAACTACACAGTGTTATGGAGTGTTTGTGTTTCCAGTAAAGACACAGACTGAGGGTCTCTATAGTCCCTGTAGCCCTAGTGTGAGGGGAACAAAAGAGTGTAAGAGGCCTTGCTAATCTAGCTCAGATGTTGAGGGTTTGGGATTTTCAAACTTGGTTCAGGTGGAGTGGGAAGCCAGAAGTAGTCCCCAGGGCTTCTCTACACAGCCAGAGCTGCCTAGAGCCTAGGGAAGAGGGTGTGGGGATCCTAGAGTGAAAGAAGTTACTGTTTCTCTAACAACTTTCTCAGCACTGCTAAGTATCTTAATCAAGATGCTCTGCTGAGGGTGCCCTGGATCAGGAATCTCTGGAACCTCTCAGAGGACAAGTCCATTCATCACCACCAAAATACCTCAGAGGAGATAAGATGAGTTCTCTGGTTCTAGATCCCTGCACTTTCATTGGTTACTCCAGGTCCAGCACTGACTATGTATGTAAGCCCTGGAGTGGAGATGGGGAATGCAGTGAAATTCAAGATCGCTTCTGCCCTCACCATTGCTAACTAATTCATTCACTTATTGACCACTTACTGAATGCCAGGCTCTGATTTTTCTCACCTAACTAAATAAGATTAGGGTAAGGCTCATGTGCTATCTTTTTTTTTTTTTTTTGGGATCTTCTTTGCTTCCTGTCCTAACATAAAATACCCACCTTACGGGTGGTTTATTGCAAAGACCATATAGGCATATTGCCCTGATTAATTCTGATTGTCTTCTAATTGCTAACCTCAATTTCTTTATCTGTAGAATGGGAGGAATAGTAGTTTCTGCCTATAAGGTTCTTATATCAGCAAGACCAGTAATATCAAGTAGTTTCTTTAGACCACTAATTTCAGATCAAGTATTTAATGTCCCACAAATACTCATAGATTAAAAACTTATCAGGGTGGCTAAAGCTGACCTTTGTGTCAAAATTTGTTGCCACAGAAAATCCCAGCATGCCATTGCCCTTTCACTTTAAACCATATGCATGGTTCATTCAGTCATTGGCCTTAGGTCTACAGTTGATATAAAAGTGAGCCTCAGTATAGCCAAATCTATCCTCAATTCCAAATCAGTGAGATCCCAGGTTCTCTTAGAACCCCAGATAATATCTCAATCATTCATTTTAGCCTAGTTCTTCTCAAATGCATTAATAAAATGGAGCACTGGGCCCAACTGTCTTGAATTTCTCCTATGCTCTTCCTAGTGCCATACATCCGAGCAGTGCTCACAAACAGCTATTCCCCAGCAGAACCCAGGAGGCCTGGAGAAGAACAGGTCTCAGAGAACCCTGTGCAGCCCGGGGCTGGCGTGCCAGGGTCTGGTTCTGCAGGGCCTTCATCTCCTCACACAATGCCTGGCAGGGCCCTGGATGACAAGAGTCCCTGCTTGAACAGACATGCTTTGCTCTTTTGTAACCAGTTCAGATCCTGGCTGAAGGCAATGCATAGAAAAGAGTCACAGCATTAATTGGCCCAGTCTGGATCTGCCATTTTGGCTCAGACTGACACCTACCTCCAGACGGTATCCTCAGGCCTCAGGCACAATGAACACAATCTTCTTGGCCTGGAAGTGACCACAAAAGGGTCCCTCCTAGAGTTCACTATTGCTAGTGAAGAGTCCTGGAGAAACATTTCACTAGCACTCTCAGAGGCAAAAGCCGGAGTCCCAAGTCAGTAGGCATTTCACAGTGTTCTCACTGCCCTCCTGTCCCCGCATTGAAGAACTGTGCATCCATTTTATTAGCGTGTCACATGTCTGGGCTGGAGTGATAATACAGTGAGTATGGCTCTTGCCTTGCATGCAACTGATCTGGGTTCCCTGGCACCCCCTAAGGTGCCCTGAGCACCACCAAGAATAATTCCTGAGTGCAGAACCAGGAGTAACCCCTAAAGCACCAGGCAGGGCCCAAATAAAAAACAATGTAATGTGGATCACTAACACAGAAGTACCACCACATGACATATTACAGGAAGAGGCTGTTAGAAGCTGCGTTAGAACTCTAGCCTAACCAAGTGGAGAAGTGGCATGAAGAGACCAATCCCCTCTTGATCCCTATGCACAACACAGGGCACATATCCCCATCCCAAACATCTCAGAACTGCCAGGAGTAGATTTCTGAGCCCTGCTTTGGGTATGCCCCTCAAACTAAAAGAAGAGAATAACTTCAGAGGGCTGCAGAATTCCACTGCAGGACTTTCCACGCAGAGTGCAGACAATCTGGAGAAGAGTGAGATTCTTAACTAGCTGACTGTCAGGGTCTCAGACCTTGCCATAGAGTCAGGTAGCCTGAGGACAGAGGAGAGGGGAGATTCCCCAAGGAGCATTCAGCGACTCTGCAGCAGATTCTCCAAGTCCCAGAGGGTTGGTGCTGCAGGCCATGGGGGAGAAAGGGAGGAACTGAATTCTCCGGGAGGGATAAGGGTAGAAAAGTGGAGGGGAAGGGCGCAGTGGTACCTTCCTTAGGCTCACAGATTCTGTGCCGGAGAGAGACAGAGAGACAGAGAGAGGCAGAGAGAGAGAAAGAGACAGAGAGACAGAGACAGAGAGATAGAGATAGATAGATAGATAGAGAGATAGAGAGACAGAGAGAGGCAGAGAGAAAGAGAGAGACAGAGAGAGGCAGAGAGAAAGAGAGAGAGGCAGAGAGACAAAGAGAAAGAGAGAGACAGAGAGATAGAGAGAGAGCCACATTGCTATCTGGACCTTAGAAATCAGTCACTCTCTTTCCAGCTATGGCTGCTTCTTGACCCTGAACTGAGCTGAAGGGTCATCAGAAATGGCCCCCATCTGAACTTAGATTTCCACCAGGCAGCTTATTTGCTTTCATAAATGCTCCTCCCATAGATAGCCCTTGGAATCTTGATATCCTGGTGTCAGGAGAATTTTGGTAGCTCCTAAGTTTTCTATCTCTGTGAGGACTGGAATGATCCCCTCTTCACCTTGCATGCTGTAGACCAGGTTTGATCACAAACTCCAAATATGGCCCCCAAACACCGCCAGGAGTGATCCCCGAGTACAGAGCCAGAAGTAGCCATTGTGCACTGCTCTTTATTTTTCTTTTTCCAAAAAAAAAAAAAAAAAATCTTTGCCTGATATTTCCAGGTAGCAGACTCTGAACCACTCCATCACTCCATCCACTTCATCCACTCCCATCACCTCTTCTGCCCTCTCAGCAGAGGGGAATACTCACTCCAAGTTTCTGGAAACTGTGGCTCAGGAAGGTTCTAATTCGCTACCATGCATCGCCCTGAGCTAAGTGACCCAACAGAGATTCAAACCCATATCTGCCTTTCGGGACTGATTATCATGCAAGACTTCACACTACTCAGTGCCTCTGGCCTCCCTTTTTTTGTGGTAAGTGCTTTATTCACCTTTCCCACTAGTTATACTTTTCTGCCACAATGCATAGGAGAGAGCATAATGATTAGGTGCTGGCACCGAAATTCACACCAGCTTATGAGCGGGTACCATGATCAGCTGAAGCTTTTTAAGTGTAAAAGGCCACCCCAAATAGTTTCAAACCCCCTGACCTTGAGACCAGCCATAGCCTTCCTGTTGTACCCACACTCAGAGTGAACTGGGGTTCCCCTGCCAGACTTTAGGTAGAACCAAATTTGAGACTGCAGAGAGGCTAGCAGAGACAGTGTGAGTTGGCCCCTGGATAGTCCAGGCACTGGCACTGGTCCCCCTAGCTGCTGCCCTACCTGCCCTCCTCATTGGGTCTTGACAATCAGTGGCGTGTAAGTGAACAGAAGGCATGGAGCGGTGGGAGCTGGGCCCGGCTCTAAATTCTCCACTCCACATTGTGGGACCCTCTTTCCAGCAGCCCAAGCAAGCCCTTCTCCACGGTCAGTGCCCGCCAGAGCAGGCAGGCGCCAGCAACCTAGCGGAGGGCAGGAGGGCGGGAGCAGGTCGAGCTGGGGCGGCGCCGGAATGCGGAGGAGAGTCGGGGCTGACAGCAGCAGGCTGGGGCCGCCCGGGGAGGGTCGCGGGATTCAAGCGCTCCGGGTCTTGGAGTGGGCGGGGCGTCACCAAGGGGCGGGGTTAGGGGCGGGGCGTTCTCGTGGGGCGGAGCTCCAGGGAAAGAAAGAGACCAAGTCGCGGGCATCACGGTGGTGGGCGTGGCCAAAGAGGTTC
>PVKC010033691.1:0-13880 GCA_004027635.1 Crocidura indochinensis | reverse complement strand
GGTTTTTGGGTCACACCCGGCAGTGCTCAGGGGTTACTTCTGGCTCCATGCTCAGAAATTGCTCCTGGCAGGCACGGGGGACCATATGGGGCACCGGGATTCGAACCGATGACCTTTTGCATGAAAGGCAAACGCCTTACCTCCATGCTATCTCCCGGGCCCCGTCAAAACAGTTCTTTCTGGCTCCCTGTTGCAAATATTATTCAGAATGGTGGGGGGGGGGGCAGAGTGATAGAACAGTGGTAGCACAATGCCTTGTATGTAGCCCATCTAGCACGAGCCCAGGTTCCATCCTCAGTATGCCATATGGTCCCCCGAGCCTGCCAGGAATAACCCCTGAGCACCACTAGGTGTCCCTCCCCAAAAAAAAGTTATTCAGAATGTCCCACCCATGTCACTCTGGTGCAGTCCTGTTTATGATCTTTGTCCATCTCTCTAGGGCTTAACCCTTCTCTGCTCCCTGATCTTGTACTTCTTTTCCCTTTTTGGTGGGGCCACACCCAATGACGGTCAGGGGTTACTCTGAAATCGCCCCTGGCTTGGGGAACTATATGGGGACGCCGGGGGATTGAACTGCGATCCGTCTTAGGTCAGACTCATGTAAGGCAAAAGCCCTACCTCTGCACCACCGCTCCGGCCCCTGATCTTACACTTCTTATTCCCCTCTACAGACTCCTGCCACCAGCTCAGGATGGTTTTGAGGTGCTGGGCGCTGCAGAACTCGAAGCTGTTAGAGAGGCCTTCGAGACTGGCGGCCTGGAGGCGGCACTGTCGTGGGTTCGTGCTGGCCTGGAGCGACTGGGCAGTGCGCGACTCGACGTGGCCCTGGCCGGCGCTGCCGGTGTGAACCTTGTGCTGGATGAATTATTGGGCTTGGAGCTCGACAACTCTGGGCCAGGGCCAGCTTCGGAGTCTGCGGTACCCACTTCGCACCCGGCCCCAGAGCGCCCAAATGTGGTGTTCTGGGCTGTGCCGCTGAGCCCCGGGATCACAGCCACTGTCTCTCACCCAATCCACTATGACGCCCTCATCTTGGTCACTCCAGAGGCCCCCACTGAGCAGGACTGGGCATCGGTCCGACCTTTGGTGCAGCCAGATGCACCGTTGGCCTGTGTGCGAACTGACAGCCAGGGTGAGGATCCAGAGTCCCCTGAAGAAGAGCAGATGGAGAAGCTTAGCAAGAGTTTAGAGAAGGCAGGTTCAGGGCAATCAGAGAAAGTCGGTGGAGAAGTCAGGGAGGCCCAGGGCCTAGAGTCACCGAAAGCAGGCGACGGGAGCTGGCAGCAGGTGCATGTCCCCACGAAGGAATCAGACAGTGGGGATACTAAATGCACGGCAGCCTTGAGCCCAGAAGACGAGGCCTGGGAGGTGCTGGAGGAAGCCCTGCCTCCCGTGTTCCCCCTGAGACCCGGTGGGCTCCCTGGGCTCTGCGAGTGGCTGCAGCGTGTGCTTCCCCCAGCTCAGGCGGGGGCATTGCTCCTGGCATTGCCCCCCGCTTCTCCCCGTGCCGCCCGAAAAAAGGCAGCGGCTTTGCGGGCCGGGGCATGGCGGCCGGCTCTCCTGGCCAGCCTGGCAGCAGCGGCTGCCCCAGTCCCTGGCCTAGGATGGGCGTGCGACGTGGCTCTCCTGCGGGGTCAGCTGGCCGAGTGGCGCCGGGCACTGGGACTCGAACCCGGTGCGCTGGCCCGACGGGAGCGTGCGCTGGGTCTGGCCCCTGGGTCCTTGGGGGAGCGCACTCATTTTCCAGGCCCAGTGACACGAGCAGAAGTCGAGGCACGGCTGGGTGCCTGGGCGGGTGAGGGCACTGCGGGGGGCGCGGCACTGGGCGCCCTCTCCTTTCTCTGGCCTGCCGGGGGTGCAGCGGCCACAGGTGGCCTGGGCTACCGTGCTGCACATGGTGTCCTGCTGCAGGCACTAGAGGAGATGCTGGCGGATGCTGAGGCTGTGCTGGGGCCCCCCCAGTGAGCAGTGGGACCAGCACCCCGGTTCCTGGCGTCCTGGCTATTGGGCCCTGTCGGGTTTGAGAACTCTAAGCTTGCAGTAGAGGGACGGGAATTTGTGGGGGTCCAGGCCTAGGATACAGGGAATTCTGAGCTTTTTGCTGGGGTGGTCGGGGCAGGTGAGGGCTTAGGTGAATGGTTGATGTGGGAACTTCTAGGCTCCTCTATTCAAAGGGACGCTGGAGTCTGGGGGTCAGGACTTCCGATATCTCTGGGGTGTGACACCCAGACTTGCTGTCTTAAGGGAACTGAAGTTGATGGTTTTTTCATTTGGTTTGGTGTTTTGGGGTCACCCCCTCCCCCAGCGATGCTCAAAGTTACTCCTGGCGATGCTCCTGGGATCATATGGGATGCCGGGAATTGAACCTGACTCGACTTCGAAAAAAACAAATGCCCTACCTGCTGTACTGTTGCTTTGGCCTAAAGAAGCTGAAGTTGGATCTCCCGAAGTGGATATTTCTTGGTCGTGTAGGGGAGTGTGGTGGACATTCTCGGACTTGTAGAGGAAATGTAGTGTCTCCATCTCCTGAGATTCTTGACTCTTGACCTCCCAGAGGACTTTGCATATACAGAGGTTGTTGGGGAGTTCTGGAGAGGGGAATCTCAGACTTTGGGAATCCCACAAACTTGGGGGTGCTTGTTTCTAGAGTTTGGATAGGGGAAAAGATCTGGTAGACCAGCTAGTCACTTGCGGAGTCAGGGGCTGTTCATTATTGTTTCTAGATGCCTGGGTGCCAGATGTGAGGAGAATGGTTACCTTGGTGGTGTCTGCAAACCCCTCTCCTTGTTCCCTGAGTTGGACAGGAAGGATCTGTAACTTTGCCTGTGCTTTGTTGGTGCTGGGAGAGTGGAACGGATCAGGACTGACCCCTCTTTGAAGGCTTTCTAGTTGTCACTTGGTCTTGATTTTTTTGTTTGTTTTTTTTTTTGTTTGTTTTTTGGGTCACACGTGGCAGCGCTCAGGGGTTCCTCCTGGCTCTACGCTCAGAAATCACTCCTGGCAGGCACAGGGGACCATGTGAGATGCTGGGATTCAAACTACCATCCTTCTGCATGCTATCTCTCTGGATCCCTTTGGTCTTGATTTCTTTGCTCCTGATTAAACCTCGGCCCTTCCTGGCCTGGGTCGGCTATGGCCTATGGCCCTGGAGAACCCAGATGTTTCTGAGCTGACTCCTTCCAGTCATAGAATGGTAGGACACCGTGTTCCAGGCCCATGGGTACAGAACCCTAGTCTTCACAGTGCGATTGTCAAGCTGTTAGAGAAGTCACACACCCCAGAACGGTTTTCTTTGAAGAACAGGAAGCTGGACCCAGGCAGCCTCCAGCCGATATAAATCAACTCATGGAGTGGGATGCAGTGGGGGAACAACACCCAGAGCTAGGGATGGGGGAAGCAGGAGGGATTGGGGTTCAGCAGCCCTCAGCAAGGCCCATGGCCCAGCTCTGGCCTCGACTTGTTCCTGCCTCATTCCCCCTTTCCTGACCAACCCGTGTAATGCTCACCTGGCCTCCCCTGCAGGGCTGTCTCCGGACCTTGACACATGCTCCTTCCATCTGGCCTGTCAGCTCCCAGGTCTTTCCCGACTAACTCCACCTTGTTCTAATCAGATCTTTGCCCAAAGCGGCTCCCTCATCCTGTCCTCACACCCCTTTATCCCTCCCCACCCAGTGTTGTCCCTGGTAATGGTTATTATTACTGTGGAAATGAACTTATTTATTTATTTATTTATCCACCAGTTGAGCTGCTCTTAGCCCCTTTCCTGCTGATCTCTGCTGGCAGTAACAGGTCTTGCTCGGTGCTCAGATACTTGTTGCTTAGATACAGGGGCAGAACTAAGGCTGGAGATGCCTTGGGTTTTCCGTAGCCTTCTGCCACAAGATAGGACTGCAAAAGCATTTCATGAGTGAAAACATCTCTGTTTTCAGCCTGGGGACTTGGACCAGTGCCTTATTTTCTCATGAGATGAAAGGGCTGGACAAGAAACCTAAAGACTCAATTTGGGGGCCAGAGAGATAATGTGAGTGCTGAGCCAGAAATGGTCCTTGAGCACCACTGGGTATGTCCCAAACACACACACCCCTCTCAAAAATTGCACATTTAGGAAGCTCATAGCCCCCAGGTTGCCCCTGGATCTCTTCTAGCAAGAATGCATTCAGTCTATTAAGTGTGATTGTTCTCTCTCTCTCTCTCTCTTTCTCTCTCTCTCTCTCTCTCTCTTTCTCTCTCTCTCTCTCTCTCTCTCCCCCTCCCCCACTTCCTCTGTATCAAAGTTGGGGGACCCACACCCAGCTTTGTTCAAGGGTTACTCCTGGCTCTGCACTCAAATCGCTCTTGGCAGACTTGGGGACCATATGGAATGCTGGGGATTGAATCAGGATCAACTGCATGCAAGAAAATGCCTTCCTGCTATGCTATCGTTCTGGTCCCTGAGTGTCAATTTTTAAGGACAATGTGATTTTAAATGCTGTCTACTGGCTGCATGTCCATTATCATGAGAAATTTGATTCCTGTCTCCCGAGGGTCTGATGGTCCCAGAGACTTTGGGAGTGGCCTCTTGTAAATCATTCAGCCCCTGGCATCCATGGCACAGGGTTCTTGAGAGTCACATACATACAGGGTATGTGACCTGTATTCTCATTCACAGATGTTGATGAAAATCATGGCAGAGAAGGAATATGAAAGCAAGGCCCAATTTTGTGATGTCCTTCTGATGGTTGACTAATGAGGTTGACAGAGTGGATTTCTTATCATGACTGCTTTTTTGGAGTGGTTCCCTTTATTGATGTTAGGGGCAATTCCTAACCTTGTGTTCACAGCACCCTGAAGTATTGGGGCTCCAGCATACAAAGCTTGGATTCCAAACCTTGGATCCATGAAGTCACTGGCCTTGTAGAGTTTGCCTTTGGGGGTGTTGCAAGTCAGCCCTTGATGGAGTTGACTGATGGAGGGATGGAGGATGAGGCCTTTCTCCTCCAGCTCGGACCATTCATCTGTTACCCTGTTCAGCCGGCGGTTCTGAAGTGAATGAGGTGGTAAGAAAGCCAACAGGCAGTCAGACTTCTGAAGAAAACAGCTCTTTATTCCGTGAAGAGGCCAAAACCAAAAGGCCCCCCAAATAGGCCCCAGGAAAAAAGCCCCTTCGCCTTTCACAGACCCTTGTTTTATACCCCAGAATCAGGTGTCACCCAATGGTGGGAGCAGAATCAGGTGCCACCCTAGGGTGGGAGCAGAATGTCAGGTCACACCCTAGGGTAGGGCACAATCATGATCAGGGTAGGTTCAGTAACATAATCTCATTGAAATGTTTACATACACAACATGGGGGACCATGGAGATAACTCAGAAATGCATGCCTTGCATGTGCAAAGAATCAAGTTTGATCCCAGGCACTGCAGGCCCCTTGATAATGCCCAGTCTGGCCTTGGTGGTCCTCAGCACTCTGGAACCTGGGCAGTAATGCAGTCATGGCCCCAGGGAGCAATCTCAGCAGTATGGTGGGCTGAGTGTTGCCAGGAGCAGATCCTGGGAGCCTCCATCACACACACACACACACACACACACACACACACACACACATTTCAGTGGGCTTGAATGATGTTGGGTTTCAGGTGGTGTGGATTGCAGGTGACTCACTGGGAGCCTCCATACCTCCCTGCTAATAGTGATGGGGTCTTGCTGGTTACCACTGGTTGTTGGTATGATCCTGAGGCTGCATGTTCATGGAAGACGAATCTAAGTCTGTGTGGTTTATCTTGGGATTTCCATCCCCAAATGCAGAACTGGCACCAAAGTAAAGGATGAGACAACTCTACAGTCTCAGTTGAGTTTATTACATTTCTGGTGGAAGCTGGAGATCCACCAGATGGGGGAACCCTTCAGGATAGATCAGGGGTATAATTGGTCTGTGGCGCTTTTCAGAATGAATAAAAATGTAGTCATGAATAAAAATGTCTCGTGTGTCTGATTCATGGGGGATTTGAAGGGAAAGAAAGATCTGGGATTTTATCTGAGCCTCTGGGTCTGAGAGAAGAGAAAGCAGGGAGCCTTGGTCTGTATGAGAATTTTGCGGGGGGCTAGAGAGAGTTCAGGGATAAGGTGCTTGCCTACATGAGGTTGAATACCTCACATGGTTCCTCTCTAACCCCCCAGGATGATCCCTGAGTGCAGAGCCAGATTAAGTCCTGAGTATAACCAGGTGTGGTTTCCTCCCTGCCTTCCAAAAGAAAAAAAAACAGTTTTGCCCCTTGAGGAAGGGATATGAAAGGGGAAGGGGTTGATAACTTGAGAGCTTGGCTCAACTTAGGTCTAGAACAAACTTGGCCAATTTATACCCTACAATTTGTTCCACTGTAGAGTGGAGCCCATGGACTTTTCTCATCCTGATTCAATACCTGGTTTTATGATTTGTGTGGCAAATGAAACAAATACAAATGCAGGTCAAACAAGACTTGGAAAGCACTCACATGTTGGGATTTCAGGGGAGCCTGGGGACTCATGCCACATCAAGATGAAAGCTGCTGAGTGACGATATGTAGCCCAGGAAATCTTGACCTCCAATCCAGCCAGTTTCTACCCTCTGAGACAGTTGCCCAGTTGTCTGTCTGCTGAACACACCACTACCCAGCAGAAGAACCACCTTGCTGAACCCGGATCAAGTTGCTGTGTAAGGGACATTTGTTCTATGCCACTAAATTCCACATTCCACAGGGTGTGTTAAGGTGGTAAAAGATGACCAACACAAGCTCATTTCCACTCTTAACTAGCTCTTTCCCCCTCAGCATGAGCCAGTGATGACAAAGTCATGTGTCTTTTAGCTTCTCAGCCCTTGTACCATCCTGAGCTTTGTTCTGAAAACAATAAGATTAATAGGACTGAAAAATAGCACAGTGGGTAGGGTGTCTGCCTTGCAAGCAGCTGACCCTGGAGCAGATTGATCTCTGGCATCCCATATGCCTGTCACATGGCGCCTTGAAGATAGAATGATAAAAATCCTCAGAGTCTATAGTGACACTCACAAGGCAGAGCACACTTCCTGCCCAAAGGGGGTTGGTGGGGCCAAGGGACTTAGTTCCATCCAGTGAGTGGTGTCAAATCACTTCTGGGTCACAACAATTTGTCACCCCTCGACACTCTCCAAGCTCTTCCCTCAGCATAGAGATGAGCAATGCTCACTGTAGTGGCTGGTCTCTGATGAGAAGTTCCTGGTGTTGGCAAGGGGAAGAAGGTGTTGCTCCCCCTTTTTATTGTTGGGCACACCCAGAAATGCTCTGTATACAGCTTACTCCTGGCTCTGTGCTCATGGATCACTCTTAGTGGGCTGCATACCATGTGTGGTATGTATGTGGCTTCATGCAAGGTAAACACTACCTGCTATATTACTCTGGTTCAGTTTCACCATTTTATGAATAGGAATTTGTGCAGCAAATGCCACTCACTCCTCTGCCATCCCCTTTCCCCACACTCCTGAAGTGGAAGATTAATTCCCTCTCTATGCTATAGATACTGACTTTAGCCATGATTACCTTGACTCTGTAGAATGTCAGCAGACCTGACCTCAGCACTGTCCTGAGATGCACTTGACTGTGCTTCTGTCATAATGAGAACATTATTTACCCTGAAGGATCCTAGAGACTGGAACAATGTGGAGAACTTCAATCCTTCCTATAAACTGGAGTTCAACCAGCCAGTGTACAATCCAAAGCAAACACTTATGAAGAATTTTGCTTGTTCTAAGTTTCAGTTGGGAATTTGTTACATAGCATCAATGCATATTAACTGACTAATATAGCATAATTGTTTTGGTTGTAGACCACACTCGGCACATTGTTCAGGGGTTACTTGTGTGTATGTGTGTTTGTGTGTGTGTGTACACACCTGATGGTGCTCACGAGTTACTCTTGTAACTATTTGCACTTGGGTATTACTCCTGGTGAACTCCAAACTATATGAGATGCAGGGGATTGGACCCTGGGTGACTGTGTGCTAGGCAAGCGCCTCCTAACTCACTGTACTATCTCTCTCCAGTCCTCAGGTTACTTTTGGCTCTCCACACATGAATCACTCCTTGCATGTTTGGAAGACTATCTGAGATACCAAGAATTAAACTCGGATCGATTGCGTGCAAGACAAGTGCTCTACCTAACTTACTATCTCCCTAGTTCTCGACATTGTTGATGTTAAACATCAAGGTTAGGATCTTCTTTGTAACTGTATCACAAGTGAGTTTACCTGAGTGATGCCAGTGTTTAGCTCCTATCAGTTAATAGCCACTCAGTAAATAGCAGCTATTACTATGATTACTGTTTACTTAGATTCAGTGCTTTTATTAGATTTTTTTTTTTTTTTTGGTTTTTGGGTCACACCCGGCAGCACTTAGGGGTTACTCCTGTCTCTACACTCAGAAATTGCTCCTGGCAGGCTCGGGGAACCATATGGGATGCCGAGATTTGAACCACCGAACTTCTGCATGCAAGGCAAATGCCCTACCTCCATGCTCTCTCTCCAGTCTCTATTAAATTATTTTTGACAGTTTTTTTAAAGAATAAATAGTTGGGCCAGGTGGTGGTGCTGGAGGTAAGCTGCCTGCCTGCCTTGCCTGCGCTAGCCTAGGATGGACCGTGGTTCGATTCCCCCGGTTTCCCATATGGTCCCCCAAGCCAGGAGCGACTTCTGAGAGCATAGCCAGGAGTAACCCCTGAGCGTCACCGAGTGTGCCCAAAAACCAAACCCCCCCCCAAAAAAAAAAGAATAGTCTTGAATGTGCCAGACACTGTGAAAAGTGATTTTCCCTCTCTTATTTAACTATGATAATCTTATGAAATTAGAACTCTTATTATTTCCAGTTTGCAGACATGAAAATCAAGGTCTCTAAGAGGAGAGGTGATGATGGCCTCTGGAGTATGACCGTCTCTAGCTGTTTCACTAAAGCCATTAATAGCACTTTTAGGGGGCCACATATCATGGTGCTCAGGGGATTACTCAGCTCAGTGGACCATATGGAATGCCTGGTCTCGAACTCGGGTTGGCCGACCCATGAAAGAGCCTTCTCAGCTGCACTATTGCTAATAGCACATTCTGTTCCTCTGTGCACTCATCTGCAAATGTTGGGGGAAAGAACTCTGTTTCCTAAGTGTGCTGTGGCAGTATTGAGCCCAGGGGCCTTGGCAGCCAGTCTCCCCTTTGGGAGAAGTACGGACACAGGCTTGCTCTATCAATCCATTTAATTTCTTTTTAAGCACTTGGGGAGTTGCAGACTGAATACATGTGGCAATCTCCAACCACCTCTTCCAGTTCTTCACTCAGCCCTGCTGGGGGGCCGGGGCAGCAGGCAGGCAGTCTGCACGGCGAAGGTAGTAGAGGTAGGAGGCAGATGGGACCTGTGCCCCAGGCTTGGAGTTGCAGGCGCTCTCTGTAGCACAGCCACGAGTGGCAAACTTGGTTCTGATAATACCTGGAATGAAGGTTTCAGATTGGGATCAGGTTCCCCACCGCCCCTTCCACAGTCTTGACTCCTGACTCCATTCTCCATTTTTTTTTTTGTTTTGTTTTTGGGTCACACCCAGCAGTGCTGAGAGGTTATTCTGGCTCTGTGCTTAGAAATTACCACTGGCAGACTCAGGGGGCCATAAGGGATGCCAGGGATTAAACCTGATTGCATGCAAGGCAAACTCCCTCCCTGCTGTGCTGTATATATAGCTCAGGCCCCTGACTCTGTTCTCTGGAATCACTGTCTTCCCCCAGAACCTGGAAGCCCTTACCCCCTTGGCCCCCACCTTGCCTCCAGAGCCCCAAGTGTCCCTCACCAGCATGCACGTTGCCAGCGAAATAAACGCAGTGAGTTTCCTGGCCCACACAATTGGCCTCCTGGGTCCCTGGGCAAGTCTCATGGAAGGGCTGGATGCACGCAGGACACTGTAGGCCGTTCTTAGTCCGATTGTTCTGGGGAGCTGGGGAGTGAGGAGGTGGCGAGAGGGATAGAGAATGGTTTTGACCCTTTGCAGATCTCATCACCCCAGGTAGGGCACACAAGCTCAGCGTAGACAAGATGCTGAGTTCTATGGGCCTGGGGATAGGCCAGCCCAACCCATGTTCAACCTGGTTCCAGCCCCAGCACTATATGGTCCATCCAGCAATACGAGGTGTGTGGCCTTGACGGCCTCCTGAGCCCCACTGGGGTGGCAAAGGAGATTCTCTGGCACTGCAGGGCCTGAGCAGCACCGCATCGAACCTCCAACCTAGAATTGGTTGTCCCCTGCAGCCGAACAGAGCAGACACTTATGGGATATGATACAGAGCAGACACTTACGGGATATGGTGCCCTGGTTGCAGCCATCACCCTGGCAGCAGTGCGTGTTGGACACCATGTAGTCCTTGGGACCCATGGTGGTGGACACAAAGCCTGGGTTACAGTCGCTGAACTTCATGCAGCCCTTGTAGGTGTTCACAGAATGGTGGCCCTCTGTGGGGGACATGGGTTGGATGAACAGCCCAAGGCTAGCCTCCCTACCCCAGAAATGTCCAGAGCGAGCTCTCCTAGGCCTACAAACCAGAGCTCTCATATCCACTCATCTCAGCTGCCACAGGCCCTGCTCAGCCTGCAGCGATCTCTTAGTTCCCCAAAGCAGAAGTAGAGCCTTCAGCACTCCTCTCCAGACCACCCCACTGGGGTCTTCTAGGAGTCTCAGATGCCTTACCAGGTCTCTGGCTCCTTCCCATCTCTTCCAGTCCTGGGATCCTTTCCCACCATTTCTCTCTCTTGTCCCCGCAAAGTCTAGCTGGATCCCCTTCTCTATCCCATCCCTCCCAGTCTTTCTCTGGGTTGGTTCCCCACCTGCCACCTCTGGCCTGTGAAATTCTCTTGTGCAATTTCTCAGTCCCACCTCTCCCCGTCCTGCATTTTTTCCTCGCTGCCTACAGCCAAAGGAAAGTCTCTAATAGTGCCCACCCCAACCCCACCTCCTTGTCTTTTTGGGGGTGCTCAGGGGTTACTCCTGGCTCCTCCTGACAGGCTCAGGGGACCATATGGGATGCCGGGAATCGAACCCAGGTCCAATCCTGGGTCAGCCGCATGCAAGGCGCCTGTGCTATCTCTCCATGCCCCCACACCGGTCTTTGCATTCAGAGCCCCTGGAAAGTCCCTCTGGCAGTCTTGATCACACCCTCTCTGCCTTAGGGAGCATGTCCTGTCGGGGGGGGCATGTCTCCTCAACCCAACAGCCGTTCCCCATCCCTTACTTGTGCTGGACTCCCCCACGACGATCACGCATGCATCCTTGCCCTCCTCGCAAGTCTTCACTTTCCCGCTGCACGTGGGTCCAGAGCCCCGGCATATCTCACAGCTCAGCGGGCATCCTGTCAAGAAGGAGAGGAGAGGGGTGGGGTTGCTTGCAGTCCTGGGGGTGCGGGGTGCGGACCACAAATGGAGAGGCCAGAGGGAGGTGGGGACCTTGCCCTGGGAGCCCAGGGAGGAGGACTGTGGACCTCGATGGCGGTGCAGGTGGCGGGATCTGTGCGCAGCTCTCATTGGCACGTGATGGGAAGCCCGCAAAGCGGCTTCCAGGGCGGGCAGTGACGCCACCTTGGAGCCCATTTGGCTAATTACAAGGCGGGGGACTCTGAGGGAGCTTGGGGACAGAGAGGGAGGGGACCTGGAAAAAAGACTGCAGGGTAGCCTCAAGTCAAGTAGGATCTTCCTTGAGGGGCTGAGGCATGTCTAGGCCAGCTTGGGGTACCTTAGGAGGAGATCTGCAGTCTTGGTGAGGAGGAGCAGAGTGAGGGGACCCTCCCAAGGATGAAGGGAGAGAAGGGAGCGCCTTCAGTCTCCAGTATTCTCCCCACTCCCCAGTATTTCTGTTTATAATGATGTCCCTTTCTAGTCATACACTCAGTTGATTTTCTAGAACCCCGGGGTCTTCTTGCAGCCTGGAGAACAGATTGTTCAGAAGCCAAACCTCCTCCTTGCTCAGGGATCCATGCATGAGCGCTTGAGCGTTTCCTTCCTTCCCTGACCAGGTGGCTCCCTTCCTTTTGTACCCTGATTAGACACCCCTTCTTGTCCTTGCTCAGGGTCCCTCACAGACCTCTTTGCCGAGGATGTCAGATTGGGGCCGGATCACTCACCCAGACCCAGGAGGGTGCAGAGCAGCATGCAGGCCAGCAGGAAGGCACCTGGTCTCTCGAAGGACCTCATGGTGTATGTGATCCTGCAGTCCTTGGGCTGGCCCTTATAGGAGATGGAGGAGGGCGGGTCCGGATCCACCTTCACCCCGGGGTGAGAAATAGCTGAGGTAAGATCTCAGGTCCAGCCCCTACAGCTCTGGGCTGGGGAAGGCAGAACCAGGGACCTCCTCTTTTACAAGGACCCCAGGAGTCTGTCTGGCTGCTAACAGGACCCAAGAACGTCACTCTCATTTCCTCATCTTCCCACCACCATTCCCTCTCCTTTACTTTGGCTGGAAGCCCAAGGTAGGAGTCAGGTCATTTGAGTCTCTGTAGGTGTGAGCGGCTGTAAGGACTAAACACTCCATTCCCTTCTTTCATCCCAAGGAGGCGCCCAGCGTGGGTGGGGCCTTACCTGGGAGCGCCCAGCACGTCTAGGCTCGTTCTGCACACAACAACTAGGCTCGTTCTGCTGGGGCCTGGGTGCCCTGTGTCCTTTCCTCTCATTTCCTTCTTGGCACCTTGCTGTTCCCTATTCTGTGTGCGGGCTGACTCCAGCCCTGATTTTTGCCTGGAGCTGCACCCTAGGGTTTCACAGGGAAACAACAGAGGGGTGCCTGTCACTTGCCAGGAACAGGTATGGCAGGAGACAAGATGCCCATAGATCACATTTGGGAACTGAGGCATGGGTGGAAGCGCTCCAGACAGCGAGTGTGTCTGGTTTGGGAGCATGCTTTGTGTTTTCATTTAGGCCCCTTGGGTACAATTCCGGAGATCAGATTGTTCTTTATCCTGTTTGCATGGAAGGTGGATGGATGAGACTTGGGGGTGGGGGGATAGTGGGGAATGGTGTAACCACTGGGAAAGGGAACTCTGCAACTGTCAGCTCCAAGCTTCCTTCCAGCATCATCTATTTAGATGCTCTGGCCACTGCTTTTTCTAGGCTTGGGTTGCGGGGGGGCGGTGACCGCGCTGTCCACTGAGAAGAGCGAACATCTTCGACGCCCTAAATCCTTGTGGCTGTCCCAGTTGGCAGAGTCCGGAAGGAAGGGAGGGGGCGTGCCGCCAGGAGGCGGAGCAATCGGTGGGCGTGGCCACAGGAGGCGGGGTTTGTTGCTAGGAAACCTGGCGCGGCCCGGAAGCGGCGTGACTGCGCTTGCGCAACTCGGACGCTCCCGCTGGTGCGCCTGCGCAGCTCGGACGCGCACGCTGGCGCGCCGCCGTTTGAAAGGCCCGAGGGCCGCGCGCGCTTGCGCAGTCGAGGGGCACGCGCGCGGGGCGTGGGGGGGGGCGACTAGCAGCCTCCTGACAAACCTTTCCCGCCTTTCAAAAATCTTAAATCTCTCTCCTTCATCCTCCAGAATCGGCCTCAGCCGTGCACGACGGACGACCTGACATGCCGGAGATCCGCCTCCGCCATGTCGTGTCCTGCAGTAGCCAGGACTCGGTGAGTGAGTGAGGGAGGGAGGGAATGACTGTGGGGCTCTGGGCTCTGGAAGAAAGTTCTAGAATGTCCTTGCTGGAGGTCTGAGGAGCGTCTGGGGGCGTGAGGGGATTTGTGAGGGAACCCGGGGTGAGGTGGCTGAGGGCAACTTCCGGTCGCCTCGAGGAGGACTTCCGGTCATCCGGGGACTTCGGTCGCCTGGGTAACTTCCAGCCGCCTCGGGACTTCCGGTTGCCTCGGGGACTTCCGGTCGGGGCAAGAGGTGTCATGAGGG